>KK118867.1:24502-78622 GCA_000611955.2 Stegodyphus mimosarum
CTTTAAAAACCTGAAAAATGCATGTATGCGCTGTTATTGTCATGCGATGATTTGTAGGTGTTTTACTTTTTACCACGATATTTTCAACGGCGAAGTTTTTAAACTGCGAAGTTTTTGAACAGCTTTATTTTCAACCATGATATTTTGTACCACGACGTTTTATAGCTGGAATTTTTTTCTTTGCTTTATTTTCTCCCACGACGTTTTATAACTGGAATTTTTTTTCTTTGCTTTATTTTCTCCCACGATGTTTTGTTCCACAACGTTTTCGCTTTGCGTTGTTTTCTCCTCTACGTTTTCTTTCGCAATGTTTTCGGAGAACACCGTATTATGTATGCTCTATGTTTTATTATAGTGTGTATATTCGATTATTTTTAACACTTAATCAGAGCATTAGTTGATGTAAAGAGAAAGGAAGAATGCCTTACAGACGTAGTTTATTGCATTTGCAGCCAACCCATATTTGCAAGACGGGTCCAAATCTTTTTATTTGCAGTACCACTGTGCTTTTACCTGTAACTCTTGTAGACACCGGAAAAGTAATTTGTTGATTGTGTTTTGGATGAATTAAGCCTGCTTTTATTAAGAAAAGCTACCTTGCTGTTAATGTATATATAATTGCTGTCTTATAAAGAACTGACTTATAACTTTAAAGAACTGACTACTTATATCTTAAAAAATAAAGTGAAAAAATAAATAACTTAAAATTAAATTAAATTGATTAAATAAATTGAAATTATTTAACCAAGCTTTGACCAGGAAATAAACCCAAACTTCTATGCACTGGACAGCATTACAGAAGATTTCTAAGCTTGTTTCAAAACAAGCTGTACACGAATTCGAAACCCGATCAAAACTGCTCATGCTCAGCAACTTTGCCGCTCGGTCGCTGGTGGGTATTCTTTTAATGATTTTTGCGAAACCAATAGTTCAGGCTTTTGATGCAATAATAGAGAACGATTCGTTCTGACTTCTTCCACAGAGGTAACGTTTTCTAAATCTTATTTGCAGTTTGAGTTTAGTCTCTTTAGTAAACTTCAAATGTTTTTCATGCTATATTTTAAAAGGTAAATTTTCTTCCACGCACATAAATCTTTTTACCTCTCGCAAAATGTATATACATAGGTAAGAGATGCAATGCTTTTGGTCCAAAAATTCGATAGTAAGTCTTCAGTAAATAAGCACAAATTATGTTTCCGATAACATATTTTTACGATTTTTACAATGTCTGCGTGTTTTGTGTGGGACGATTTTTTTCAAACACAACAACTCTTACAAAACATCCAAACATTTTCATTTTCTGTATGTAATTCGTCAGCGTTCATGTAATGATTAGATTTTAGGCACAGATTAGGCGAAAGGAAGCGGTTCTTTACTTGAAGCCTATAACAGCATCTAATGAAACAATATGTTAAAATATAATCCAGAACGTTTCAATATTAGTATTGCAACTTTCTTATCAAAAAGAACATTATGTTGCATATTATACACTAAAAGAGAATGATTTTTTTTATAACTGCGTTTCATTTGTAGAACTTCAAAACCCTTGTAACGCAAAAATGTTATCAAAATATGGACTTGTGTAACAAATCATAAAAACAAACAAGCAAACAAACAAAAAAAAACTATTAACTTTTCTCCTGCCTAAAAGTTTGAATTTCGATTGTGTCACCGTTGCCAAAAAGCCAAGAAAAGAACGATTGAGTATTGCGTTCGGAAGCGCCACAGTTTAATAAAAATATTTTAAAGATCATTTTGTCGATGCTTATTTGTTTGAAGTAGAAAAATGAACCGAACTTTTATATTTGTTATTTTCTTGCACTGTTGATGTTGACGAGGCACAAGAGCAAAGAGCTAATTCGAAAGCATCTATTGTTAGCCAAAAACAGCTAGTAGTCTCAAAAGAAGATTTTTGTGTTGTTTCGATTTGCATTCGAGTCTGTTGCCCTTCCTCAGATTGTAAGATATTTCTCGTTAAGATTTGATCTGTTTGTTAGTGATTAACAAACGAAACTATTTAAAACAAAGCAATGCAGTTTTGAAGAATATTATTTTTTTATTTTTAATCTGATTGATTTAAATAAATGTATATTTAATTCGCGGTGCAGTTAACTAAAAACATTAAATATTTCTATAGAATTACGTTATATACCTTTTCTTTTTTCAAATGTACAGAAGTTAAATAACGTTCCTATGTACATATGTCTAAATGAATGTTTATCTAGTATTCTATAAAATCGCTCTTCCATCTGAGCTAACTCTACTGATTTTCTCAACTGGTAAACCATATTTAATTTTGTAACAGCCCTTTTGGTCCACATTAAAATCTGACCTTTTTCCGATATTTTACTTATTGCGTTCTTACTGATCCCGGGATGCGCGGTAGTTTCTCTTCAGCTGTAATTCCTAAAAGTGATGATCATTGTTTGCTGATATCTAAATATCACCGGGATATACATACAAGTCAAAAGCATTAAAATTTATTGATGTTATAGAAATAGCATAGAAGAAAATTAAATTACGCTATTCGTTTCAAAATATTTACTTTAAATATATTATGAAAACGTAAAATATTTAAATGTTGTGTCATTCAACTTCCCGATAAAATACCATTTTTAGTAAGTACTTCGTACTTAATACATTCTCATGAATTAAATGAAAGCCTGTCGATAAATTCAAACTTGTGGAAAGATTCTCAATTGATTTTCAATGGCTATAAAAAGTATGGTTTCTTACTCACGTTATTATGGGATCATCAAATCTATGCATAAAAATCCTATCATGTTACAATTAAATGATATTCATTAAAAAGAAATAAGGCGTTTATTACCCCTTCTACAGGCAAATCAAGTGAACTAATCGCAGCTCAAATTGCATTTTACTAGAACCCTCTGTCATCGGAAACTTCCTATCTAAACACATATACTTAAAACACTTTACGAAATGTAATTTACATATTACTCCTTTGTAAACTCTAAAACTATCCATGGAAAGACCCTAAATAGCGTAAAAATTCATTGTATTTCTTATTTGTTATTCGAAATAAAAGATAGTTAATGGTATTTATAAATCATGAAAATTCTGGGACTTCTTGAAAAACATCCGAAACTTAAGAAATTTGGGTCAGCACATTAAGTCAGCTCGGCAACAGTGTGAAAACGCGCAGACAGAAATAACATTTTCGAGTATTAAAATGGTTAAAGATAAGATTTCGAATTGTTTCCTGAATTATTGAGATCACATACTCATATTATGAATGTTTATATATGTGTGAATAGTTTGATAAATAATCAGCAATTGAAGTGTATATTATTTATGTAAACACTCATGTACGTAACGATGAGTGTACGTTATAGTAGTGTGCAAAAATTAGATGTAAATTTCAGTTTTTTAACTACTTTCGAGAGTATAGAAATTTAAATTTTTAAAAGCAGGTAAATACTGTCTGAAAGATGTGAGATTATTGATGATGCGTTTAGAAGCTGTTTGGGGGAGATGAAAAGAGCACTTTTCTGAAACACATCAAGAAAAATGTAAATTCTAACATATGAAGTAAGCCATAAAAATGAAGAACTGAATAAAATAAAAAACAAATCGAAAACAAATTCAGAGGCCGATAAGGTAAGTGATTAGATAAAGGAGGAGAGCTTCAATCGTATTTAGTGCTAATGTCCATGAGGGGATTCTCCCACTCCCAGTGCAATATTTGAAAAATAGCCAGCAATCAAAGATGTTTCGAATCCTTTCTTTGAGAGAGCTGCAGTTGGACTTTATGTTAGGCTTTATGACACTATTAAGACAACTAGTGAATAATTTTGGTTCTTTAAAACCAAAAGTACGTACTCTACTTCCTGACAGATAAATCTGATAAAGACATGCATTCAAAAGAGAGATAATATTTCGTTTGGATGGAAGGTCCTTTCCTAAATGTAAGGGATCTTTATTACTCATTTCATCTCTTCATTTCATTTATTTTTAATTTATTTTCCTTATCTTACTAAAGGATGCTTTCGAAACTTCATTAAGACTGACTTGCGAAGCATAAAATCAAAATCCTGTATTGAATTGAATGTTCGTAATCCCACTGAGAATTTTCGAACGGAATGAGCTTCAGGAGAAAAGTAATGACAGCAGCTTCAGACAGATTCCACTATAAAGGAAATAACGTATTTTGTTCCTGATCTTTTATCTCTTAATTCGAATCATTATAATATTTTATTTATTTAATTCTAAATTCATTGAAATCAGAAAAATACTCCCTAACAACATAATAAAATAGCATATTTGTAATATTTTTGGTATTTTTCAAAATCGCTTATATGAATAGCGTAAAGGAAGAGTGTCGGAAGAGTACTATGAACTAGTCAGGAACAGAATAAAACGAAAAGCTTTTGTTAAATTTCTTTCACAGCTCTTAAAGGAACTCAAGTTTACAGTTCATCTAAAGTAATGCAAACGTTCAAAAGCATTTCTTACAGCTTACAAAGGTATATTAATAATATTTGTGTCACGTAAAGCAATAAAAATTAAAATTAAAGGTCACTGTAAAATCATACCGTATAATGAATTTTAACACTTATGTTAATATCTATATTATTTATTTCTAAAAGTTTCTGATGCATTTATTCTTGATTTTGTTACTGAACTGGTACATAGGAAAATAGTATATTGGCCATGTGTTTTTATGTACTTTTCAGTGACACATTAGGCGTTTATTTCTTCAATTTACTGATAAATTTATTATTTGCTTTATTATTATTGTTACGCTAAATATGTTCAATGCGTCTGTCAGTGATAACGTCTAATCGTTTATAAGTTAATTTGATGTGTAGAGTTCTGAATATTTTATGAAAAATTCTATGAGAGACTGTATTAGAACTAATTTTCTTAGCTATCATGCAATATTACTAGATCTCAGTGTCTAACCTGGGGATTTCTCGTCGGGCATGAAGATGAACACAACAAGGAAAGGATATAAAAAGCCCTTGTTATTAATCACAACTTTTTAACAGAAAGGGCACGAATTTATATGCAGTTAACTGCATCGACTACGTGCGGTGAGAACTCAAAGATAATTTTACAAATAAATTCAAGAAATAAGATGTAGTGCTAGAGTACACAATTTAATTTAACCTAACAGGCTGACTCAGAAACCTATACCGTCCATATGCTAACTAGACGGCCGGAATGCTACGAAGATTCATAGCTAAGGACAAAATATCAAACGTGAGTTTGCGTTTCACTAGCAAAATCACGCTCTGTCTAAGCATTTCGTTTCTACCGTTTAAATACTCTCGTTCACCTACATGATTTTCCTCCTGATGAGGAAATGCGAGGCGAAAATAAGAGAATTCCGAAAAGACACGAAAATTAAAAGAACTGGTTAGCGAACTAAGAGGAGCTCTATAACTGAAAGAATTTCCAATTATTTTTAAAAGTCTACGATACAATTAGACAATTTAAGCTGTGGAGTTTTAGTTATTGAATTCCAGTGTTCTATCTTAGAACCCCACGAACATTAACAGGCGAATATTCGCTTAAGTGTGCGAATAAACACGTAAGATTTAAGAAGGGTGAACTAATCTTTATTTCCCAGAATAAATACAATTAACTCCTAACTTGGAGTATACACAAAGCCTCCACTTGGGCTTGAACTTAAATAATTATGAATTTAAATTAAACTAAGCTTAACTAAAGCTATCTGAAAGATATAGCCGAAGCTATCAAAGTTCTAAGTAGTTGGCCCCTAAATATTAATTAAAACGACGAAGCTAAGCAAGGGCCTAACGTATGGCCGCGCCTAGTATCTAAGAGAGCCAAAAGGCAAACGCGCGCTAGTCAGGAAAATCAGACACACTCTCTCGAAGTCGGCGAAACATCGACTTTAATAGTCTCTAACTCATTTGCATTAACTGCACGTCTGAAATTACATTCTGGTAGGAAATCGTAAGCTGAAATTAGAGTAGATAGAGAAGTTGTATAAATTACAATAATTGTTAATAAAATTAGGATAAACCTTACTTCATTCCCTGCCAGAATTTAACTACTCGAAGAATAAGGTCTCTAAACGACCTTGTTTAAGAGTGTAAATTCTACAAAACTCTTTTTCATCAAAGTTTTAAACTTGTAGCATAGTCTTTCTTGAATTCATCATCAAAGCCTTTCCTGTTTAGGGCCAACTTTACACAATATCTAAAGCTATACTAAAACTAAGAATGTTACATTCACAATTTTTTTACAAATTGACTGGGACAAACATCTCTGTACACCGTCCTGGGCCTTTAACAATCTGTTTTGTTTCTATACGCTTTCATTCTTCTGTCGCAACATTCGTGCCAAGTGAGAGAACTTAAACCTTGAATTCTCAATCTTCTCGGGCGGCTGGTATTCACTTCGGGCACTTCCTTTCGCTTTGTTCCTCAGGCGTTCAATAGGCCTGCTTTTCTCGTTGATTGAGGGTTCTGAAACTCTGGCTTCCTCTTTGCCTTGTAGTATCCGGATCTTCCTACGGAAACTTTCTATTTTTTCTTGCTTTTCCTGGTTTCCTGAAAAGAAATGGATCTTGTCTCGTCGGATGGTTTTCTTTTCGCAGATCTTGGCTGCCATATTCCTCTGGCTTCTTTCGAAGAAGTTAGCTTCAGTTCTGGAGTTGAACGTTTTCTTTGATTATTTTCCGTGAACCTTTTTTGCTTTCCCATCGGCACTGGCTTCTGTTGAAGGAGAAGTTTTCTTCATTCTCGCTTTGCCTGAACTTTGTGTGTGCTTTGCTTTCGTTTCACAGTCCTTTCTTCAGTATTGTCCGGTTGTTTTCTTCTTGCTGCTGAGGGATCCCTGCTAGACGACGGCTAAATGAGTATTCTTGGTGTGCTCCCAGGAACCCGCAATAAATCTTTTAAGACAAGAAAATTCTTAAGACTGTAGAACGGTTTCAGCTGGTCCATGTTAGCAATTGTTTGCTGTTTGCTGTCCATTTTCCGCCTTTAAGTAAACCGTAGCAAATTTAATTTTCTCGATAATGAACTGCCCCTCAAACCTGGGCTCAAATTTGGCTACCCTATGTTCGGGTCCGGATGATAAAGAATGCTTAATTTTTAACACTTCTTGCCCTATCGTCTTTACAATATATTTTGCTATTCCTGTACTTTTTGCTATTCTACGTTGCGTCTCTTTCTATCGTAATATGCTTTTTGTTTCGACCTTCCCGCATCAGAATTTTTGACGGCCTCATTATTAATTTTCTGTATATCTTTCAATTTAAACGCTTCCTGTCTGTCTTGAACGAAATATAGCTTATCCAGTGACATCATAATTTTTCTTCCTAAAAATAATCCTGCCGGGGGTTTTTGTGTGGTATCATGTTTTGCTGTTCTCAAGGCAAAGCCTAATTCATTGACAGAGCTGTCACAATGGTCATGATAATTCTTAACTTATCCCCGAAGGTTTTTAACTAGATTCTTAATTTTAGATTCTTATTTTTAGATGGCGTATGCCAACGCCTGTGCACGGATTTTCTAATAAATTACTTATGAATTACCTAACATTATCTGATATTACTTTTACTGGGTCGCCGTATTCTAAAATATATTTATTTAGAAACGAATCTGGTAGTATATTTTTGCTGAAGCCCGTGTAAGGTAAATTATTTCCACCCATTTTGGGAAATGATCCACAATAGTTAACAAGTATCTATTTTTATTAATTTTTGTTCTAAGGTAGGGACGAAGCAAATCAGTGCCAACCAATTCATTTGGGAAAGTGGTTTTTATGTTATTTAAGTACCAGGCCGGGTTGTAATTAACGTCGTTAATTTATTGACACAACTGACGTGACCTGACATACGCCGTCACAAATTTGTATAACTGCGGAAAATACACCGCTTCGCAGACCCTTTGTAGGGTTTTCCTAACATCAAGATGGGCTCCTAATTTCGAGTCATAGAGTTTCTCTAGAGTACTTAAGCGTAGACTTATTGGGACCGCAGTTCTTGATTATCGTTGGTTGTTTTCGTGTAGAAAGAGTAATTGATCGATAATTTCATAATGGGCTGCCCTATTGCGAATAGCGGTTAAGTCTACATGTTCAAAGTTTTCGGTATCTTCCAGATAAGTGTAAATGTCTTTAAATTCTGGGTCCGTTTTTAATTCGGCAATTATTGTTTCCCGGAATTCAATTATTTTCGCAGTTAGTATCGTACACGTAACTGTATTTCTGTCTTCATCGATCTTTATACTTGACAGTGCGTCTGTAACTGCATTTTCTTTCCCCGGCGGGTGTTTTGTTATTAAATTAAACTCTTGGAGTTTTAGTGTCCAACGTATGAGCCGGGACGAAAGATTTTTACCGGAGTATAGGCGCTCAACTGCCGCGTGATCTGAATACACAGCTATTAGGGCATTTCCAAAGTACAGACAAAATGTTTGCACCGCTAATAGGACCGCGAGGGTTTCCCGCTCAGTTGCGGTATAATTTCGTTGAGTTTGATTAAGCGTCTTGCTAGAAAAAGCTATTTGCTGCCCATTTTGCGAAAGGACTGCGCCAACTCCGTAGTCTGACGCGTCTGCTGCAATTTTTAAATTTTGATACCTTTCCGGGAACTTAAGAACAGGGTCCTTAATTAAGGCGTGTTTCAATTGTAGAAACATCGTATTCGCCTCCGCTGGCCATCTGAACATATTCTTTTTCCGTTTAAACCCCAACAAGGGTTCAACTATCTTTGCAAAATCTTTAATGAATACTATGTAATAGGAACACATTTCCAGAACGGATGATAATTTCTTAACTGTACTTGGGGGTAGATAACTTTTGATCACTAAAATTTTCGAGTTGTCAGTTTCGATTCCGTTTTTCGAGATTTTATTGTCGTGGTACCTCAATTCCTTGGCGGCAAATATCCACTTTTAGGATTAATTTTGAGGCCCGCTTCATTTAATAATCTAAAAACTTCCTCTAAATGTTTAATGTTTTCCTGTAGGGTTTGGCTAGTCACAATAATATCATCGAGATAGATGACTGTATATTTTCTTAAGACTGACCTTGAAACAATATCCATAACCCTTTGAAATGTAGCCGGAGCTTCGCTTAAACCAAACGGCATTCTCAGAAAGGCATACACCCCTGACTTGCAATAAAAGTTGTTTTTTTCGACATCCTTGGGTTTTACTGCAATTTTAAAATATGCTGATGTCAGGTCTAGAGTAGTCATATATTTCGTCGAAAGAATCTTTCTTACAATTTCATCTATTTATCGGGATGGGATATGTCGGGTATTTCGTTATGCTATTTAATTTTCGGTATTCAAAAGCGAATCTCCATGTCTTCGGATCTGCGGGTGGCAGTTCATTCTTCTTTCTACATAAAACTATAGGACTAGCATAGGGGCTGGTACTTGGCGTAATGAACCCGATCATATCTGTACGGTTTGAACCGAACTGGGGGCTCACTACTAGTGTCAATGCCATGAGAGACAATCTGGCAGAAGCCAGGTTTTTCGTCGAATAAATGAAAAAAGTTCTTACCAATTCTTGAATTTTTTCTTTTTCTCCTTCTTCGAGGTGACTTGGACTGCGGTTTTTTCTTCTCGAATTTTGTCCATCTTGACCTGTAAGGTAGAATCTTTAAAATTAATTTTTGCGCTAGCTGCGCGTATGAAATCAACCCCCAAGTATGACTGCGGTTAATAAATTCTTTACAACGAGAAAATTGATTTCCTGAACCTTATTTTTTATTTGAACGTGCCCCACATTTTTCACAACCAGACACACTTTGTGCCTTGGGCATCAATCACGCGTTGTCCCGTTGTCTTAAACAGTCTATAACGATAAAAATGCTTTTAAAAAATATCCTGTGACAAGAAGCTGCTTTGAGCCCTGGTGCCCAGTAAGGCGGTCGTAGGGACGTCGTTTAGTAGTATCCGAATTTTTGGCAAGGCCAAATTTTGTATGAATACCGTATTTAGTTGATTTCTGAGAGATTTTCCTTCCCTGAGGGTGACCTGTTTAACTTTTTATTTAAGCTCCTTGATCCAGCTGCTTTTTATTTTCCCATGCTTTTGTGTGACCGGCCTTTGTCTTATCCGGCTGCTTATTGCTGCTTTCCCCTCTTGGCGATAGGAATTCAGCTGACCTTGATGTTTCGTCTGGGCCTGAAACCTTGAATACCACCTAAAATTTTTCGCACGTTCGGTTTCGGTTGCTCGCCTACTCTGAAATTTGACAGCTAGTTCGAATAAGCTTTCCAGCTTTCCAGCGTCTACGCTTTTCTAGTTTCAAGAAAATCTTGAATTGACGGAAAATTATTTCAATGATTTCGGTCTTTTTTCCATATAATAATTGGACAATATGGATCTTTCTTAAGATAAAATCCGTTAACTCGTCAACATTAGTTTGATATTTGCGCAATAATTCTGATTCCAGTCTTGCGCGGTTTCCTACAACTAAGAATGCTTTCAATGCGAAATTTTAAAATTTTCCCACCTACACGTTTCGGATCCTGGATCCCCAACAAACTTTTGCCAATATTCTTGTACCAGCGCAGGGCTTGACCTTTTAAATTCGTCGTAGCGATGATAATTCTGTGGGGCTGGTTGACAGGATATAATGTGAAGTGTAGATTCAGCTACTCCAGGAAAGTCATTACGGATCCTCTTTCATCAAAAGTTGCTGTTGGTTTCATCGCCGCTCTCATAGTTTCCATGATAAATACGAATTCCTCCATGGGGTTTGGTTGTTGCTGAGAGAACTGAAAAATGGGAGGGATCAACGAGATATCTTCAATATCTAGCCGCATGGTTCGTTAAGAACAAGTTCGGGCGCCAAATGTGGGGTTTTAGTTATTTAATTCCAATGTTCTAGCTTAGAGCCTAACGAACACTAGGAGGCGAATAATCACTTAAGTGTGTGAATAAACAAGTAAGACGTAAGAAGGTTTAACTACCTATTATTTCTCATAGTACCTACAATCAACTCCTAACTTGGAGTATACGCAAAGCCTCCACTTGGGCTTGAACTTAAATAATTATCAATTTAAATTAAACTAAGTTTAACTTAAGCTATCTGAGAGCTATAGCCGAAGCTATCAGAATTCTAAGTAGTTGGTCCCTAAATATTAATTAAATCGGTGAAGCCAAGCAAGGGCCTGAAGTACGGCCACGCGTGGTAGCTCAGAAAGAACGTAGTCAAAACGCAAATGCGCGCTAGTCAGGAAAATCAGACTCTCTCTGTAGAAGTCGGCGAAGCATCCACTTAATTACTATTCTTACTCATTTGCATTAACTGCGTTTCTGAAATTACATTCTGGCAGGAAATTGTAAGCTGAAATTATAATAGATAGGACAGTTGCATAACTTAAAATAACTGTTAATAAAATTATGATAAACCTTACAAAGCCTTTAAAAATGAATAATGAATTTACAGCCATTTAACAGGAAGGAAGCGGAATATTTCCGTGATAACTGATATTTTTACACTTTTTTACCTCAAAAGTACTTTTTTGTAGTTCAAAATTCTAAAATTCCAAATAGTTAAAGATTAATCTCACATATTTATCAGCTTCTAAGAAGGGAGTTTCATAGATTTCGTAAAGTTCGTAGACTGGAAACTGTATAGCGATTCTTTGATATTTCGCTCTAAGATATCCTTTGTCATGCTTTGTTAAAGTGAATAATACCTAGACGCCGTCGGTGCTTTTTCCCTCATAACAGGACAATTGCAGTGCGCGTTATAATGCTCGACGAGAAAGATATACTACTGATTACCAAACTGATCACTGCAAAAGTCGTAAGAAAGCGTTTGAGTAAATGGCACTGTCCTATGTTAAAGATGGAAAAGGACGCATTGATAGCACTCAAGTGACTGAAGCATTTTAAGTAAAACAAACGTAATTTGTAGACTCGAGTGGATTATTTAAACAACGGGAACGCATGTGAATATTATGCGTAAAAGGGAGAGATACATGGTGCAGCATCTTTTATTGGAAACTTTGAATTTAAAACTAGATGAAAAAGCAAGCTCAGATTGGCGTATATTTTGAATAAAACTCAATCAGTTTCCAAGGGGATAATGCATATGTCCCTCTTCTGTAAAAGTGAAGTAATTTTTAAATTCTGAAGATGATTGATTGATTCTGGGGCGCAGCCCCCTGTCCACCCAGCTAGAAAATCCAGCCATTAGACAAAGAAAAGGGGGCAGGCCCAAGTCAACAACGAACAAACAGCTAACAATGAACGCATCCCAAACAATTTATATATTATTATATTTGAAAATAGAATTATTGGATGTAAGACTAATAAGGAATTTAATCAAATTATTGAAGAATTGGAAAATACTATAGTGAATAACATGAATTTATATTTGAAAGTAAAAGCTAAAAATCAAAAGAACTATGAAACAAATAGGTGGAATGAAAAACTCACAACAGTATGAAGAAGAGTTAGATCACTCAGAAAGAGTTAAGTTAATGGTATCAGCTATTCTGCTAAAATACAAAGGAAAATTTTATATAAAAAAGAACTTGCAATTTATAAGAAGAGTATTAAAAGAGAGAAAAGAAATTTTAGAGAAAAAATTTTTAAACAAAATTTTGAATATCATGATAACTTTTATAGTATTGCAAAAAGTAAAAGAAGTGGAAACTTAATATTAAAACAAAAAGAAGATGAAGGTACTGTTCCTGCGGTGAATTTATATAAAAATATTATAGAAGAAGTACTGAGGTTAGATGACGGAAATGATATTCCGCCAATTTCTGGCATTTATAAAGAAGAGGATAATATGCTGGAACCAAACTTTACATTAGAGGAAATTTTTGGAATTATTCGGAAAATACGTAGAAATTCTGCCCCCGGTCCGGACGGTATTGGGGCGTGGCTGTTAATTGAATTATTTCGTGCCTTCCCTTCTTTCTATTTGATATTATACAATAAATGCCTGAATATGAAAATTTTTCCTGAAGTATGGAAACAGGGAAAATTAATTTTAATTCCAAAAAAAAGGAGATAGTTACAGACCTATTTGTTTACTGAAAACACATTTAAAGCTTCTAGATAAACTGATCACAAATAGGCTACAGTACTCAATAGACAAATGCGATCTAATTAATAAAAGGCAATATGGATTTAGGAAGGGTAAATCGACAGATCTGGCTCTGTTTGAAATTATGGAAAATCTTAGAAATAAGCGGTCAAATTACCACGTTGCCCTAATATCGTTCGACATCCGGGGAGCATTTGATTCAATTGCTTGGCCATCATTATTGGAAGAATTAGGGAATATAAATATTTCAAAACAAATATTTGATGTAATTAACAATTATTTGGAGAATAGGAAAATAATATATGAAAATGAAAATAGATCTATCAAGTTAAGTTTTAATATATCTAAGGGTTGCCCACAGGGCTCTTGCAACGCCCCGCTCTTTTGGAGTCTTATGATAAATAAGCTTCTCAACAAGATGTAAAAAATTAATAACATAGACCTGTATTTTTGCAGATGACTTAATTGCGCTCGTTTATGAAGTCTCACTGGAGAAATTGGAAAAAGTGTTTAAATTGTTAGATGGAACTTTCAGGGAATGGAGTAACAATGAAAAAGTCGAATTTAATGAAAAGAAGACAAGAGCTGTTTTTTCCTCGAGGTGGAAAATCTACAAGGAAGCCGGCATTAAAGTTCATGGATAAAAATGTTAAACTCGATACCAAATTAGAATATTTGGGGGTGTTAACTGATGAGAAATTAACTTTTATTGAACATTTTAAAAAAACACATAGATTGAAAAAATATTAGGATTTTATAGGAAAACTTTTAATTCCGAATAATTGAGACAAAAAAGCTCCACCTTGAGGGATATTTATTTGAATGCAATTAGACCATAAATTTTATATGGTATAGGAATATGGGGCTCCAGGGCGGGGGAGTTGATAAAACTAAGAAATAAACTCGATTCCTTGCAGAGGAGCTGGCTGCTTATCATTACTAGAGCCTTTAGGACTATTTCTAATGAAGTTTTGAGTATACTGGCCGGTATTTCCCCTCTTTTTCTCTACTATCAATTTGTTTATAATAAATTTTTATTAAGATTCAATATAATAGAAGAACTGAATGTTGGAAACTCTATTGTTAAAAGTGGTGCCTTTTTTGTAAGTGCAGACAGGTATTTACATCCGGCAAGTGTTCGGGGTATAAATTATGATAAAAATTACAGTAATACTGACATGATTGATGTTTTCACAGATGGTTCTGGTTATGAAGGAGGTGTTGGAGGAGCGTTTGTGGTATATTTTTATGGCACTGAAATAATGTCTAAAAGAATAAAACTATCAAAAATGAGTTCTGTTTTTCAGGCAGAAACAATTGCGATTAAAGAAGCATTAATATGGTTACTATCTATGAAATTTACAAACTACAACATAAATATTTATACAGATGCCCAGTCTGTGTTACAGAAATTATAAAATCCTAATGAATACAACAAAATTATACTAGATATAAAAGAATTTTATAGTGAAATTCAAATAAAAAACAGAATAAATATACACTGGATAAAGGCCCACATTGGTGTAGAGGGGAATGAGCGTGCGGATATGCTGGCAAAGGAGGCTGCTTCAGGTGAAGGGATTCCGTATAACAAAATTCCGGATTCAAGTAAAATCTCAATTGGTATTTTGAAGGGAAACATTATGGAAATATGGCAAAATCAGTGCAGGGAATCCGATAGGAGCAAAAATTATTTAAAAGTATTGAAAATTAACGATAAAAAATTTATTAATGACTTTGAATATATTCAAGTTGTTACTGGTCATGGGAGGTTTCCCTTTTACCTGAAAAGATTTGGTTTACAAGAAAATGAGAAAATGCAGAAAGTGTAATGTTGTTGGAGATGCAGCACATTATTTGGAGAATTGCTTATTAACACAGAGTGTGAGGGCAGGCTATAGAAATTTAGACATCACAGATATTAATAAATTAGAAACTATTTTAAAGAAACACTCAAAGGATATTATGAAGATTATAAATGATAAAGAAATAATGGGAATAGACATTTGAAATATTTTATACAGGTTTTGAGGAAAGGTTACGAGGAGATATGTTTTATTTTCTGTTCGTTCTTCTTGTGTTTGTATTTTATCTTAATTTTGGGTTTGTTGAGTGAATGGTTGTTTTTTTTATTCTGAAGATGATATAGACTTACATATTTAATAATGATTAATTTTAACAATGCAAAATTTATCAATTATTTTCTTCGTTCAATTTGACATCTATGTTCCCTGTCTCAGTAGCTGATATACAGAACCTTTCAACGCAATGCTAAAAATTAAGACTGAAGAAAAATGTACGTTTAAAGCCATGTAAGAGAAATACGAGTATATTTAGACTACCCGACATTGAAAATGCAACACCAAGAAGGAGTGGCTGGAAATTCTGCAAATTTCAGGGTAAACGCACGTAACGGAGTTATGCGAGTGATAGGAAATGCGGTACTCTCCAACTAACGTGTAGGAAAATATAACGGAAGGAACCTGCAAAATGTTCAATTTTTGTGCCGTTATTTCTTCTAGAGAAATCATCGTATAAAATTTGTTCTTATCTCAAAGGACGCGTGTAATAGCAGAGAAAGACCAGGCAGTCATCAACGGATGCAGTTCCAGCTGACAGACGATTTTATGAGAAGTATGTTGATCGGACTGAGAAAGGTAGGTTGTTCCACGCGGCAAATCTCAGCTGACACACACCTGAACGCATCCACAGTTCACCAGCTGTGGCGAAGATGAATGGAACACGCTTTACGGAGAGACGGGGACGCCCTAACTTTACCATTGTGGTTATACGGGCATGGTCCCACGCCCTCCTCCTTGTTTTTCTTATCAGCTCCACCACAGCCAAGGGAGCGGACAAGCCAGTAGTACGGTCCCTGTCGAGCCTGATCCTATCCTAGGTACAATACCCGGGTTCTAGTCCTGTGAAGAATAAGGTACAATAGTACCTGATATTTTACCCCCGTGGTTGAGACTGTCTAAGTACAGATCCTAGCCAGTACTTCCCAGGAATTCTCCTGAGTCAACCCCCGGGGGGGAGATGAATGGAACAAGGAAATGTGGCAAGTTCGAGGAGTTCCTCTGCAACTAGAGTGACGTCAGCAGGCGTGTATCGATGCATTTGCCGACAAGCGGTGGCACACACGCAAGCCACTTCTACCTCCATTCTGCAGCATGTTCAAAACACCCTGGTTCCTCTATCAACCAGAACCATTTACCGTCGTTTGGTAGCTAGTGGCCTGCACTCATGGTGTCCGTTACGAATACTGCTATTGACCCCATTGACTCCAACGTCTACAGTGGTGCCAGGCTCGAGTAATGTGGACGACGGAATGGCACAGGGTTGTGTTTTCAGTTGAGTCACGATTCTGTTTCTCCAATGATAGTCGTCACGTACGAGCGTGGCGTGGATGTGCAGATAGGTTCAATCTGGTAGCAATTTTCGAACTCCCCCACCGCACGATAACAAGGCATCATCGTTTGAGGCTCACTTGCGTATCATTCCAGGCCACGTCTAGTTCGTATTCAGGGCACTATGACTTCACAACGATACGTGGATGATGTGCTGCGGCCGTAGACACTCCTCTACCTTCAGTGAGTGCCCAGTGCTCTTTATCAGCAGGATAACGCCCGAGCACACACTGTTAGCATCAGCCAAAGTGCTCTGCAAGGTGTACGGATGCTTTCCTGGCCACCGTTCTCTCCTGATCTCTCACCAATCGAGGACATTTTGGGTGTGATTGGACGTCATTTGCAGACCCCAGGACACCATTCGCAGTCTCACTGTCTCTATACCTAGACGTGTTGTTTCGTGTAGTGTGATCCTACAACCTGCTGAGCTTCATTATCAATATTTACATGTAAATAACAATGCACTGCTATATATAACGTATTTTCTGAAAATCAGTTATAGCAAAAACATACGTTACAGCACATAATGAATCGTCCAAATTGAGCTGCTAAAGTTTCAGGACAACTATACAACAGTACCTAGATGTAAGCTTTGTAAACAATTTCTTAGTTCTAACTTAATTCTGATAGTAAATACTGATGTAAACAGATCATGTTTGCAAAAATGATTTGTAATATGGGAACATCCCGCCTGTTTCTACTGCATTATATAATGTCCTGAAACATGATGCCTGTACACACTACAATAGATAACATCTTGAAATATGCACCTGCACAACTATGTATATCGTAATGTATATTATGTAATGTAATCCAATTACTGAAAGATAGGAGTGCCGTTGATGCTGCCGTGGTGGCGGTACTTGTAGTGTTAACTGGAAGCACAATTTCCATCACGACTCGAGGAATGATGCCGGAATGTTATTAGTTTTGTAGTTAGTGTGTGGGGCTAATGCCTACTTACTTATAATGAATATTACGTGGCCCACTTCACGTCTACATAACATAACATAACCTACTGAGCTGACGCCGATCTCGCTCGGCGTTATCTATATAATTTCGAAATAAAAATCACTTATTATACATTGCTGTTTCTCTCTTTTTGCCGAGTTTCATCACTTTCTGGCGAATTCGTCTTGGCTTTGCATTTTCAATATCGGGTACTGTATTATGTTAGGAAAAGTGATTATAAACAAAACTGCTACTATAAAAAAACGCAACACTCGGATGTTAACGTTTTGTGAATATGGGTCCCAAGAAGCCCGAGGACGTCGTAATGACATAGTAATCTTGTCCCCCATGATGTTGCAAAGAGATCACATTATGTCGGCTTTAAGACACGCAGGATACCCACGAAATTCCCTTTCTAGGCCGTCGTAAAGATGCCGAGTTCATATCCTTACTTTCATTTTCTTTAATGCAAAGACGTCGATTTCCCGTCTTTGCATTAAAGGAAATATATCAAATATCAGTGTGCATACCACATTCTCGTCACAAAAACGTAGTATGTTAGGTTGTAACGACGTCGTATAGTGATGTAGTGATACCTATTGAATCTACCTATTTTTGCGAAATTCATTAAAATGGCAAATTACGAAACTAATAAATTATTAGTTCTGTAATTTACCTTTCGGGAATTGTTCCAAATGTTCGTTTTAACGCCTTTTTGAAAATATGGTCTGATTTATTAAACCACTGTGTTTATTAAAATATTATTTCATTTTTAAATTCATTGTTTTTCTAAATTCTGACATATACCTATTTGTTTGTTATTCGGAACAGCTAAATAAAACATATATTTAGTATATTATTAACTACATATTTTAACAAACTGTTAATGAGAGATATATGACTTTCAAAATAATAAACTTAAAAGCTTCAGAGATGTTTCGATCTTTCTCCATACAATATAATTAGCCTAATAACATAAGAATCACTACGAAAAATCTTTGGATTTTAATAATTTCTGTACATAAACAACTTATTAAGTTTAGAAAACAAATTTCGCATGAGTCTCCTTTGTTCTAACAGTCTGTTGCGAAATACAAATTCCGTAAATTAATGCATATGTTACCGTGAAAGACCGAAATTGGAGAATGTCGACTTTCACCGGAGAATGTCAACATTCACCAAATACGTCGGTGAAAGATCGAATATTGCATTACATTCTTGTACATTCGGACCCTCACCGGTGTATGTCGACAATCACAGATATGGTCTAGTGTAGGTCGAAAAGAGAGGAGTAGACAAAGAGGCGACTGGCTGTTTCCCATAAATGCAGTTGTAAAAGCAAGGGCCTCTTGTACAATCCAAAGTGTCATAATAGTTTAAGTTGTTGCAATAAATAAGATTTGAATCACATAATTCAGTAAGTTTTTCATTACTTTTATTTTATTTCCTCATTTAGAACATACTGTGTAATTAAGTAGGTTTTTAACTTCTCTTATTTTCCTTTCTCGTTTTGAATGTACTGTGTGTTTTAAGTTCTTATGTTTTTATTTTAACTCTCAAGTGCGTTTTCTCGCGACTGAATTACGGAGAAGAAAATATAATATTCTTATATATTCAACATTCACCATTAGTACATGGTGAATGTCGACATTTACCGGTGTAAGTCAGAAATAAGAGTATTTGGAAAATATTTCGGACATACACCAAACGACAACGTGAATGTTGACATTCACCGGTGAAAGTCGACATTCTCCAGTCTTCGGTGTTTCACCGTAACACATATATTAAATCTGAAGCTTTGTCCAAAGATTTATACACACATATTCATCTTATAAACAAACGTATAATAAAATTATTAATCTTTTCTACTGAACATACATTGCTTTGTTTGTACATGCTGAGTGTTAAATATTTTTCGTTTCATCAAAGATTACATTTTAACTGTTATTCAAATTCACTGCCCTTTTCTCCGACGTTTACTCACAATGTGAATTGACTACAGAATTCATTATTCTAATTATTTGCTTCTGTGCGAACTTTACTATAACTTGTCAACTTTTATTCTTTTTAATATGTACCATTAATTGAAATAAAAGAAGAAGCTTCCATTGATAGCAAAAAATAATAGAATTCCGCAACTTTTGCCGTTGATTTCTGTAACTTATATTCACATATCATATTATATGAATAGCAGTATTAACTATCAAAAGCATAGACTTTCCAATACTATTTTCCCTTTCGCGGTACGTTCCTATATCTTTTTAACAGAAAACTATTACGGAAAATTTTTTTATTGAATTTGAACGTGAAGGAATAACCTTTAAATGAGTTGGATAACCTTTACTAAATTATAGTGTTTAGGAATAAACTTTAATGCCTCTGCTATACGATATTAAATGTTATTACAAGTAGTTAGACCTTCAAATGTTTTGTAAACCGTTTATAAATCCAAAATCCACAAGAAAATTCCTAAATCAAAAATCTTACACCCATATTTTGTGAATTAAAAATTATATTTAACATATATCTTATAAATTAATATAAAAGGCTTGTACCGCAATTTGTAAAATTCAGAAAAATAATTAATTCGCTATATTGATATAATTCGGTTTCCTGAACTGATTTACAAAATTTTCAGCAGCATGTTTTGAATATTCTGATAAATCATTTAGATTTAACTCATAAGCAGTAAAACTAAAATTCATATTTATCATACATAGCTAAAACTGTCATTAATATACAATATTTCAGGAAATTCAAATTTAGAATGTCCAGCTGGCAACGCAAGTCGTACCTAATTCCATTATCATTTGGCAACTTGAAACTGCTTTCAAAGAATTAAACATGCAATAAAAATTGTAAGATCACATAACAAAGTAAGATCTGTCAGCTAATAAATATCAAAACAAAATGAGAAATATGGCCTTTAGTAATTTTTCTTCAAATGTTTAAAATAAAGTAGATGCAGTTTATTTTTGAGTGTGTATTTCAATGTATTACAATAGCTTGAGTATTACAGGAATTTAAAAAGAATTATTGCTTTTTAATAAACTAATATTATGATATTTCCTAAACTCATAAACAGGAGAATTTGTATTTGATGTTTAACTTCACATTACATATATAAGAGAAAATATTTTAAGCACATATTTTTGAATAAATCGCTTAAAAGTACTTGAGTTAATACCCTCATATAACCTTTGCATTTTTTCAGTCGGTTATAAATTTCTTCAACTTATATAATTTCCTTTTATATAAGATAATACTTTCAAAATGCAAAAATCTACATTTCAGGCAAACACATTATAATATGATGTGCCATTATGTATGTTATTTTAACTCACAAACAGCTATTAAATTTTCAAGTTTAAAAATATGCAAGACATAAAAATGAAAAATAGCAATACGTTTATATCCATGAATCAAAATTATTTTTACAAATATCAGTGTGAAAAATGCAAATGGCAAAAAATAATTACATTTTTAAAAGGAGCACAATTTCAAACAAATAGTAAATCTCTTTATTTCAGTGAAAAATAAATAAAAACATTTGTTTATGTAAACTTTTCATGCAATGGAAAATATATTGAATACCATTTTACCTCATATTTGTGCTCACTTATGTAAACATACATTAAAGCATTGTTATTTGTGTATCATTTTCTAGTAATAAGAATCAAGATAACAACTTTAATTATGAAATTTCATACAAAACAAATTAGAACTTTTCATTAACTTTTGTTTATGATAATCCTTAACGTTTTATTAAAATATATATAAATAAACACTCTCCTTTTACTGCCCAAAAATTAGTATTGTCCTCTTAAAGAGAGCGTTTTCTTCCGATATATTCCCATCCCTAAGCCATTAAATGCCAGAAATTTTCTGTGATATTTCAAGCGCAACACCTGAATAAATATGAAAGACATCATAATTTCAATTGCATTGGTAATACGTTTATAAAATACATAGCTTTAGAAAATCTTGTTGAAATTTTTATAATAATTGAATTCATAAACTTACTCATAAACTGGACATATTACAAATCAAACGAAACAATTTTCTACCTAATGTACATATTATAGAATGCTAGAAACTAGTTTTAATTACCGTAAAGCATAAAATTCTCATAGCAGATGAATATATCATAACCTAAATATACTTAAAATTATATTAATTACATATACCGCTAAAAGATAAAACATTGTGAACGATGTCATAAAAATGCATATAATTAATTGGCGATAGTATTTGTTATTATCAATGGTTGCTAAATATTTTAACAACAGCAACAAAAATTATATCCTACAAAAAATTGTCAGCCTAAAGGTTTTGATGACAAAACTTTGCGCAATTATTAGATTTCGTAGTATATGTCACTATTCATTTTAAATATTACAGATCACCAAAAATAGGATCCTTGAAAATGAATTTTGGGCTTTCATGAAATCTCTAAGAAGCATGCATAATTGAAATGGAAGCCTCATTTAGTTCACACACAAAGCTCCCATGCAAAATTAATAAGTTTCAACATGTATATCATTAACAGCACGGCAGAAGTTATAACGTTATTCAGTTTCAGTTAACGGATTCTGACAAGGGCATTTAACGTAAAGCTTGCATTTGCTTGTGTGTCTTCTCCTTGTGTTGGTATTAGTTCTTTAGCTGTAAATTTTATTTTCAGCAAAGCCCTATGGGAAGAAACCCTGCACATGATCCACAAAGTGAGACTGTGCTTGATCTCATAAAAGAAGGTACGTACATATTAAGATCAAAATCTTGAATTTCCATTTGCAGGGTTTGAGAAACCCCCTAAAAAATCTGCCGTATGTCCAAGCGCGCATTAACGCTAATACTACTTAATACTAACAAAGGAAAAAAGCGGTATTTTAATATCTATGACACATGTAAAGCCAAAGCATTTTTTTAACAGACAAAAACTTGTAGCACTTCCCTGACCAACCAGCATTTAGTGAAGGAAAGAATTCGATTCACAAAAAGGAAGTCGCGATTGTTCAAAAGTGCATTCGATACATACTGACCGAGCATAGAAACTTTTACAACAACATCATTCAGTAGCTGATAACGGGAATAGAAAGTAAAAAGGAGAATGGCGAAGAATATGATTTAAAGTTTCAATTATTGGGTATATTTTTGTCTATTTCTGCTTATTGTTTATTATTATAGTTTAAACAGCTTTTCAGTACTTTCGGACTTGTTTTTCTAACAAGATAAAATTAATTTTTCAATGCTATTACCTTTTTGATTATCTTATTTTTTACAATACATAGATTGTGCCTACGTTTCCTAACAACGCTTTTCAAAGCTATGTTGCCTTATGTGACATTTATTTTTATAAACAGCAAAAAAATATCATAACATTGACTGTTTTTCTATTTTGTGCCCAATCTGGGAAGAGACAATGTTGCAAGTTGTAAAAAGGGAATATGTGTGAATTTTTGGAATTTGGGGGAGGGGGGACCATGAACTAAATGCTCATGTTTGGACATGTTTTTCAAACTGAATTGTTTAAAAACGCGGATTTAGATGGATACTAGCTATATAAACCTCATAATTGTTTTCTGCTTTGTTGCTGACTTTCCAACATTCGTTTAAGGCGTAAGACAGTATTTTGTTGCTTCTGTAAAATTTGACTTTTGTCACAGCCCGTTTTTACATCTACTAATTCAATATTGTTTGTTGATTTGTATTTACAATGCCCTAAATTATTGACACTAAATGCCAAAACATTTGTAATAATGCGTTTATTTAGAAGCATCTTTCATTTCTTATTTTATCGTCAGCGCATTTTTTGCAAACACTGAGTCAAATAAATATCCGACTATCTTCCTTATTTATTACTTCAATCGATTCTTTAAACTTAGCTCCCTTTTATTAGCTGTGAATGAGTAAGAGACTGCATTTACTTCTTGTAACGTTATTTAGAATTTCACTTGGAAATTTTAATGCTTATATATATTTCTTCTGAACTGGTGGTTGAAACTAGGTCTCTAAAGGAAGCCAAAAGAACGCTAACGACAGGGAAATGAGAATAATTATTATCATATTAATAATGTTTCAGAAAATTCAAACTTGATCTTCAAATTTATAATCTTACAGAATAAGTATATAGAGAAAAATTTAAGTATAGAGATATAAAACTCTGCATATGTTTCTTTGTCTGAGAAAAATGCAGCATCTGATAAATGCGGATGGAATGGAATAGAGCAGATATCAAAGCAGGATACAATATAGAAATGGAAAAACTAGAATTGGCAGGTAAAGAGAAGGGAAACCTACGAGACGCGAATGTTGAGTAAGACAGCTACAGTTGAACTAAATCGGAGATGGAGGGACCTCTAGTTAATAGAAATGTCCCTCGATATATCCGAAAACCTCGAAGCAACTACAAACGGAGGAAGACTGATACGCAATCGCATTTCATTACTTCATTAGAGCTCTTGGCGTGACTCGAAAGCCAATAGTAGGTTTAGACCAACTTTTTCGAAAACTCTTCGCCAGTTTCTCGCAAAAGGTGAATCGATATTTTTACTATCTATATTATCCGCTTGTCCGTTTGAAGGAAAATAATAAAAGTGAAATGAAATGAAATAAAAAAAAAACAGTAGCAAAAAGGTTTTGATGCAAAAGAAACTGCCTATCTTTATAAATAGGATATCGGGGAGTTCCCCCCTCTCAGTCAACGCCGTTAGAAAAATGAATTTAACTTTTGGAACAGCATCTAGTCTTATCCATAGAAATCTTTAAAGTCGAAAACCTAATGCGAAATGAAGATATCCTTCTCTTTAATACTTGTGAAACATACTTTTTTTCGCTTGAAAAGCTATTTTTTTCCTAAATTCCCAAAAAGAAGTTTTGAGACAGCTTTCGCGGAAGACATTTGCGTTTCCCTTTCCATTGCTAAAAAAATGTTCTCCTGTAGTTATGAAATTTCACTTCCAATATATTTTAAAATTTTTAGCCCATTTCATGTCAGACTCGAAAAATAGCAACTACGCGGTGTAGAAAAGAAACGAAAAATTCGTTCCAAAATGTAAGAAGATGTACTATGTTGTTCTTTTATCTGCAAATCAAAGAAAGAATGTAAAGAAATGAATGAAAAATGAATATAAAGAATACTTTTATGTGCAGTGAATTGAGCAGCACTTCGAAAATACATACTTCTTGACTTTATTTTCTGTTAAATTCGAAGCTTTCTGTGTGAAGTCATTAAGTGTGAAGAATTATTTCACAAGCATAAACACTTTAAATCCAGATACAGCAATCTTGAAACTTTCACTGGTCTCAACCTAGTTTTTAATGATATCTCATAACTTATACAGAGTTTAAGGATTCCATTAGAAAAAGAACACTTTGAAATATCATAAACAAGTTTTCTGGATAATTCGTTTTGAATTCAGATGCAATGTGTGCGAAGAAAAGTACCAGAAATGTACTTCAACATTCCTTAAAAATTTTGAAACTAAAGTTTAATTTGAGCAAATATACAATTCTTGTGAAACTTATTAAGCTGAGGAATTACTTCATTAACTTAGCTCGTTAACTGTACTGTACGCCACAGAACAGGGTTCCGTTCTAGAAATCCATGCGGAATGATGCCTGTTCGGTGGATGAATCTCAGGGTAGGACCAACAGACGTAAATTTATTCGTTGTCACTGAAAAGTTTTATAAACAGGGTAGGTTATTGTTGCTTAGTCACTTTGAATAGGAATGCTACGATTATTCGGGGGGGGATTACTTTAGACAATAATATGCCTTCGTGTGTGAATCGCTAAATGAGTTCATAGTAATAGTAAAAGTAGAAGTGGAGAGTCCAATGTACTAGGAAATGCATAGTGTGAGAGCGGTATATAGTATAACTATACACACATTCGGTATACATAGTGTAAAACAGTACATAAGAGGACTTAAACCAAGTATCTATAACTATACACACATTCGGTATACATAGTATAAAACAGTACATAAGAAGATTTAAACCAAGTATCTAAATACTGACTTGCTATAACATAACACGGCTACTGTACATATATCGCATGCATTGCCAATGGACTTTCCATGGGAATACCTACCACAGTTATTAGCAGATAAGTACTAGTAGCCTCAGTAATATTTTAGGTTATAATAGAAAATATAAGACAAGTATAAACTTAAGTATCTAAATACAGACATGTATGAACATAATTGTATAGTATATGAACAATATGAAGTATAACAATATACACATTCGGTATGCCCAGTATAAAAACAGTACATAAGCAGAATATGAGTACTAATGGTTATATGTAATCAGCATTACCAATACTACTGAACACGGTACAATGAAAAAAATTAAAAAAATACGATAATAATTTAAAAAATAGTAAGATACAACGATTGCAGGATGAAAACTGAATGAATTATTCAGAATCTACTCTCATGCAAGTGTATATTAACAGTAGTGTGTACTGCAGTCCTGAAATACACTGATTAAATTACTGCGTGCACATTTATGCCTCATTAAGTGCAATGCCCACTCTTTCCAATTCTGAAGGCTTGGACAGGTGGTATCTCTATGTAAACTCGCAGGGGAATGCGTAGTGGTCAAGACTGCCTTACTGTCCACACTCGCATGTATCGCTTTCAGTGATTCCGAAACGGTGCACATACGTAGGGAATGGGCCATGGCCAGTGAGGAAGGTAGGTAGCGCTGGTGAAAACGATAATACATCTATGGAAATTTTTATATTGTAAAAACGAGTGGGTTTTTGCACCTGGTACCGCCAATGGCTTCCAGACTTGAGTTCGAGTCGCTCAAAATTTGCACAGGTACATTAAAGGCGGCTGGAGAGGTTAATCGCCTTTTTTAAGGCCGTTAACTCTGCTTGGAAGACTGAATTATTTTGATGCAGCCTTCGACGCCATTTGTGTATAGTGTTCTGGTGGTCGCGGCACAAAATGTTCTAGTGGTCGCGGCACCAAATGTTCTGGTACCAAATGTTCTGGTGTTATGGTACCAGACGTTGAATACTAACTGTTACAATTAAAACCTGAAATTAAATAATTTGCCTACAATAATATCAAAACCAAAACTTCATTGCGTTGTATTAACTTTTCCTTAAAACTAACCCGAACAACCCCTAAGACCAAGCAGGAGTACTGGTGTTAAGAACATTCACACAAGTCATCATAAGAAAAACTCTGAATCAATTATATATATATAACCAAGGATATTTATTGCAGCATTATAAGGAAGACACTCAATCTTTCAACTTAATTTCGAGATCTATGGTACCAGGGTGACAACTATTTAAAATAATGCATTTAGAATTATAATATATATTGCTATTTTCAAATATGCACCGAGATGAATTAATCAAAAATTTACACCGTAAAAATTAATATTAACTTTTCATATGCAGTTATCAAACTCTGCTGGCCAGCATAAAAATACACAGGAATTTAATGAATCACCGAGCATGGTGTCTTTACCAATATTGATAGAGATTACTTAGTTCAAGAAATTTCTTAATTTACTCAGGTAAAAATTGCATACATCAATTTAGCAATCCCTTAGGCAGTTAGAAAATATTACATATTCAAGTAGACCCGTTGGAGAAAAATGATTACATTTATTCCTACATTCAATTACTCAATTAAAGGTGAAGTAGAATTTAAATTATTATCTGTTCCTTAATTGCAAAAGTTAAAGTTAATCCTCAACCAAAAGTAGTAACAACTTAAAGTAAAAAGATAAAATTTAGACAAGTTAACAAATTTAATATCTGTCTTAATTCATTATATACAAATTTTAATTACAAACCAAGTTAAAGTTAAAAGGTCCTAAATAGAGTAATAGTGCAGCAATTGCTTAAATAAACAGCCTGGATTTAAGATCCAGCAGAAAAACCTAAATTTGACTAAAAGTTAAATAGAATTTAATTGGAAATTAAATATTCATATAATTACTTTAATAATTCATAACTGGAAAATTTTCTTCAAATAATCAAATCTCTTTAAAAAAATTATAATTAGCCTTTTTACTTAGGAAACATGTTCACGGAATTCAGGTTGCCAGCTGTACTAAATTTCAGGTGAAATTAACAATCAAAAGTTGAACTCACTTGAAGGGAAGAAATTAAAAACTTAATTAAGCATTAACTCATCTAATAGATTTTTCTCCGGATGACCAATCCATAGCAAGTGTTGAACAAGGCTCTCCCGACGACCAATCCTTAGCAGATGTTGAAAGAGGGACTCCGGCGAGAAATCTGGACACTGGGGTCAGACAATATGAAGATGGTAAAGTGCATTCGTGCAGCAAAACAAGAGCTCCTAAAGGTTCCTCCCTTTTCCAGCTTGTAATTCTCGGAACTAGACCCATCCAAGTGGGGAGACAAAATAATGCCTCTATATCTCGAAGAACATCAGAACCCCTCGGCATCATTCGTTAACCACTATGGTGTCAACGCATTGATTCGATGAGAAAAAAACACCATTCTCGACTCCTACACGGGGATGGTAAAGTGCGGAGGAGTATACGTTTCATTTCCTAAGGAAGAAAAAAAAATGAAGAGTGCTTCTTACAGCTGCAAATCCGAGGCAAAAAGGCTGAGCATGGCCTTGCACGCCGATTTTAATCGTCCAGAATCCAGAATTTTCGAAAATCACCAAATTTGGTGAATTAGTATGCAAATCTCGCCAAACCCAAAACAGTGCTGCGAAAACTTAGTTTTTCCTTCTACACACCAAAAAAAATTCCACCCTCGCCACCCCCTTCGCCAACCAAAGAGGGGTGAGGGAAAGAATGTACAAACCCTACCTCCCAACCGGACGCAGTACATGACCTTGGACGAAACGTGTTCGAAAAGGACCCTTTCATCAGAATAATTTTTTAGACATGAAATTCAACAGTTTTAGCAATTAAATGGGCATAATTCTCCAACGGGGCGACGTACAGTCATGAAAGTAGATTCATAAGAAGGCTAAATTTTTTCTCTCTAAGAGGTATAAATTTCATCCATGTGAATAAAAAGGAAGTATTTTTAAATTTCAAATATTACGCAGAAAGCAACCGATTTCCCATTGTCTCCTTTTCCCGAAAGCTATTACTATCGAACGCGTAACGTAAGAATGAGAACTCTGTTTAACTCGCATAAAAATAATTGATTCAATAACGTAAGCAATACAATTCGTGAAGAAAAATTTAGAATAAGCATAAATTAATGCATATAATTTACTCACTCAATAATTAATTAACAAATAAACTGCAATTAACTACACATTAATCCATACTTCAAAACTAACTAAAATCACTACATAACAATAGGGGCCCCATCTTTCTTAACACACAGGCCACTTCCAGTTCCGGTTTCCGTCCTGGAGCCGTCAGTATATATCGTAATTCCATAATTAGATGTTGAAAATTTTGTGCTAATATTATCCTCAAGATTATTACTTGAAGGGCGGCAAAGATACTTGTGTATTTTCCCTTCATAATTAGTAATCAAATATGTTTTGTTTTATAGAGTCTTATCTTCTCCTAGGCGCAGAACACAGGTGAGCGTACACTCCCGCTCTGCGGCCAAGTCAAGAGGCGGAATGCCAGTGAGCAGTTGCAGAGCTGTGGTGGGTGTGGTACGGTATCCCTTGCTAATTACCAGCAGATGAGGTCGCTGAATTGATACAAGCACTCTTCGTTCATGCTGAGTGAGCGAAGAAGGCCAAATATTTGAGCCATAGAGAGCAATCCGCACTGAGTTGTACCATACATTGAGCAATTTCTGGGAGACTCCCCATTTTCTTGCAGCCGTTTTCTTCATGTTGTTATTCAGGGATTCTATTTTGTTTTTGATATATTTTAGATGGGGTATCCAGGAGAGCCGTGAATCAATTACGAGGCCTAAGTACCTCATATGGTCGACTATTTTGATTGAGGTCCCCTGTAATTTAATTACAGGTTTCCTTTTGAGAGGTCTTGCCGCACCAATTAACATGGCCTGCGTTTTGGAAGCTGAAATTTCGATTTTATGATTCCTCGTCCAATTACTGAATAAATCGATGAAATATTGGGCAGTTGACTCCAGTTTCGGCTTTCCCTATACAACAAGCAGAAAATCGTCCGCGTAAGCTATGACATTGCAGCTTTGTGCGCCGTTAAGTTCTTTGAGTATTGTATTTGCAACTACAGTCCAAAGAAATGGTCCTAAACATGAACCTTGTTGACATCCTTTAGAAAGCTTCCTTGTAATGACTCCTGAGTCTAGGGTGACTTGGACTGAGATTTTGCAGGTAGCTCCGAATTATATCAGTCAAAGTGCCCGGACAGCCCATGGTGACCAGGGTGTTTATGACATCTGGCCACCACAGAGAGTTAAAGAGCCTTGGTTATCTAAGCTAATGAACAGCGAATGAAGATTGTTGGCCCTGTTGGATCGAACCACTGAGATTAGCCAAGAGATCCCATGATCGGCGGATTTCCCTCTGAGGAAGCCGAATTGTGCAGGATCCAGCTTATTGGAACTTGATAGAAAGAACTGGAGTCTTCCCAGTACTACTCTTTCCAACAATTTTCCCAAAGCTGGAAGCAAACAGATTGGCCTATAGGATGTAGGTAGCTCTGGAATCTTATCTTTCTTGTGAAACAACACAACTTCTGCCGTTTTAGTACCGAGTGAGAAGTGTCTAACTCTTCAACAGACTTGGACAAAAGTTATAATAAGGCCAAACGCTATTTTATTTATCATCTGTATGATAGAGTTGTCGATGCCATTGGGCCCTGGGGTCTTTTTAGGATTTAGATGCTTTATATAATTTCTCAGTTCCGATTTATTCGGGAGGGATTCTCCAGAGGAGGTATGGAGAACATAGTTATTAAAATAATTCCTCAATCTAGTTTGGCTTGTTGTATCCTCCTCCGTAGAGTCGTCCTTAAATAGCGTTAAAATAACGAATTGTACTACATCAGATGAAGATTGTGCTGTTGGGAGGATGCCAGCTGGAAGTAGCGTTGGTCTGAAGACCTTATCTGAGGCAATCTTGTACACTTTACCATACGCATCGATGGTATTTGTGCAGTAGTCCCTCCGCGATTGTTCTTTTGACACGACAATATGTTTTTTGTACTCTGCCTGTGCTTTTTTGTACTGTACAAAGAGATTTTGGCGTAATTCAGGGTTTATGGAGAGTTTATGGTCGATTGAGCCAGTCTGCGAAGGCGACGTACTTTGAATCTTTCTTTTGCGAGATCGACTGTCCACCAAGGTGCACTTGTGCTTGCTTTGTAAGTCTTGTATCGAAAGCTCTGGTGGCAGGCTTGGATGCACGTATTTATTAGGCGATCATAAGACTTGTCTAAATCTGATTTTGGCTGACAGTTGTGGAATTCATAAAGAAGAACTGTGATGTATGGTGAGAAATAGCGGCTAAAGGTAGCTAGGCCTCCATACACTGTCTTGAATCTTCTTTTGGAAAAGGTATTAAAAGTAGAGTTCAGGCTAAATGTGATAGCGCGATGATCACTTAAAGTGATGCTATCAAGGACTTTCCAATCGTGAACCATAGAGGCAGATCTTGTGGATTCAAGGGTAAGATCCGGCCATCCTTTAACCCGAATGATGTCGAATGTTGGCGGAGAGTCTGTAGCATTTAGTATAACAAACTTATTGGAGTCTATAAAGTCTATAACCGACACCGATCTCGCATCCTCTAATGGTGGGCCCCACAGAAAACTGGAGGCATTAAAATGACCGCCCAGGATGAGGTTCTGAAACTTGCATGCATTCAAGAAGTCCAGTTCCAAAAGTAAATGGTCAATATTCTTGCTAGGGGGAAAGTAAGCAGATATGATTAGATATTTTCCCTCTATGAATCAATGACTATTGAGACTATGTGCTCTGTAGTTTTCCATAATAAAGGGGAAAGCTTTCCAATGTAAACTATAGAAACCAGTTTATTGTTAGATAAGAAGGTTTTACTATTGGAGGGGGATCCTATATGGATATTTTCTTTGGTAGTGTAAGGTTCCTGGAATAATCCGATTTCTGCTCCAAGCTGAAGTTGCGTGTGTAACATATGGCATGTGGCAACTTTTGATCTCTGTAGGTTACATTGCAAAAATCTGATATATTTGAAACTATGTTTTAAAGGGGAGTTTAATTCGAAGCAAGGTTCCTCAGCTGTTAATGGAGTACTCTCTTGTACGTCGGACATGTTTTAGCGTCTTGTAAAGTCTGTGCCTTTTTCGGAATTAGAAGTTGCAGTTTGTGCACGTCGGTGTTTCCTGACAGTTATGTGTTGAGGGTTCGTGAGATTTTCCACATTGTACACAAGATTGCGGGCCCTTACAGTGGCGACTCTCGTGTCCAAAACCTTGGCAGTTGTAACACCGTGTAACGGTGACGTACCGTCAACACTGACAGGAGGTAAATCCAAGGTAAACACGACCGTCTTTGCCTAGCTTGTTGCCTAGCTTGTTTGTCCAGTTGAATCACCCAATTATTCCGACTATCGGAGCGATGTTGCGGGTTTCTTGGGTGGATCGTCCCTGGACTATCTGGTGGCACGTAGGACTCAAAGGCTGAAACAAGGTCTTCAGCCGTGAAATCTGGAGGGACACCAAAAACTACTATGGGCTCCCTTAAAAGTTTTGGCTCTCTGACCTGATAAGCCTCCTTGAGCTCCTGAACCGTTTCTATCGAATCCTTGAATTTTGCTAAATATTCCTTGGTTTCACAACGTATTAAAATTTCCTTGGAACGAGTTGGGCGAATTTGTTTAATAGGAAACCAAAGCTTAGCTGGATTAAGGCGAGAGGCCAAGTGCTGTTGAATTTGCCTGGGAGAGCTATCTGTGTCTTTGGAGGCAACTATCAGGGCTTGGTCAGAAGGTATCTGACGTGGCTTAACTCTAATCTTCCTTCTTTGAACTACAGTAAAAGGTGGTTTTCGTTCGTCAGAGGATGAGACCCTAGTTCAGATACTAAATCGTTTCCTGAAACTGGTAAGCAAGGAGTAAGCAAGGTTCTTTTCTAAGCGATTCAACTCGTCCTTATAAGTAAGTAATTCGCCCCTGCTGAGAAGCAACTTTGAGAGCTTGTTCGGCTATTATATTATGGGCGAATACAATTAAGTCGGCTATATTTTTCTGGTCGACTTTGCTTAGTTTGTGTTTGGTTTCATCCGCACCAAGAAACTGAAGAACAGAAGAGCTACGCTTGGTAAATGAGTTCAGAGGGGAAGAAGTAGAAACGAAGGAGGGAATTGAAGCTGGGGGTTAAGGATTGAATGAAGTTGATGGTGAGGCAATGCACGGTACATTTACTGAAGCTATTACAGTAATCCGTTACATAAATTCAGTACTTAAGATATGGTGCAGTTGCATAAAATCAGTAAATTTTAAATAGTATTTAATACTCAAAACAATTGACTGTTAGTCCTAGAAGGAAGAGTAAGCTGCAAAATTTTAAACATAGAGAATGGTAGAAATCAATTAATATGGGTGGATGGGTACTATCTAGCGCAGTAGGAAATACTTGTTCGCACACCGCTATTATTTGGATATTAAATATAATGGAAATTAGACGAGCAGACTGTAAATTCCGATAATATTAAGATATAACAAATAATAATTATACACCCGAATAAATAGTAAGAGAAAGTGCTGTTTAAGACTTGTAAAATTAAGAAATTATTTGAACAATTAGGTCACTGTAAAATAAGAAAAGTGAATGCAGTTACATAGAGAACTGTACATTTACGTAAGATAAATACATGAAACAATAATACTTTATGTGACCAAAATACAGAAGAAACTAAAAGTTCAAACCAAAATTGTTAGAAAACGATTAACCTGAAGTGGGAAGGTACTATATGATTATTCGCCGCTATTAATTTGGTTTAAAAATAAATAAATAAATAAAGTAGAGGTACGAACATAGAATAAAAACTAACAGAGCTAGAGTACAACAGTTAAGCATGCACCAGAAATAATATTAAGAAAACGTTCTACTGAAATTAACTCGCGGAAGAAGCACTTTCAAACAGCACTAATAAATTAGGTATCAAACCTCACATGTATGAGGATCAATGACCAGCTAGGTGACTGAATAATAATAATGAGTGCAATTACATACAATTCAGTATAGTTACTTAAAATTAGTACTGAAAGCTATAACTCATTGTACGAAAAATTTACTGTAGAATCTTGAATTCAGTCCAAAATTGAAAATGATTATTTAGCCGAGATCAGAAGCTACTGTCTAATACCGAATAAGATCACTAAATATACACCGCTGTGACTTAGAATATAAATACAATAGTAAAGATATACAAACATTACATAAAAACATATAGAACTAGAGTACAACTAATAATTATGCACCAGAAATAGTATTATGAAGGAGCACTAGTGAAATTATCTCGTCAGAATAAGCGTAGTTGCATAATGCTAATTAAAAGGCATTTGACATTGCGAGTTTGAGATAAGCATAAGAAATAATTACATTACTTTACTATAGGATGATCTATACAGTAGTATACAAAGTACAGTCCGACCTCTCTTGCTAATTTTCGTCTATTCTTCTGTAAATTATGTAATCCAAGATGAATACACTTTAAAGTGTAAATAACCAAATGCGCTAAACACTAAATAAAGCACGGATGTAACACACTTGTACACAGAAATCGAAGTACTAGTCCGATACTTATGAGTTTTACACTTTTAGAATCGTCTGGAAGTGCTGAATCCCATATACAAATCCCCGTTGTTTTAAGTTAATTGGTTGCTGATTAAGCACCTTGTAAATAAAGCTGCAGTTGTTAACGTTCCTTCTAAAACCGCAGATTCTCTATGGTGAAATTTTTCTCTCTCGGGGGGGGGGCGAGGGCATCTCGTAGCCGAATTCCTATTTTCGTACCTGATGCCAATCCCCTAATTGTACTCCCTGCAGCTTCTACATCCAGTGGGGAGGCCGCACCTGCTACTGCCCGATTGCGCGTTCGACCGATCGGGCTTCGTGCAAAATTAATTAAAATGCAATTACTTTATGCTATAATTATACAATTACTTCAAGAATGATATTAAAATAACCCTTGGATGTTTCGACGCCCGATGATGTAAGTCCTGTGCTACTCGAAGCAGGAGATCCGCAGGTATACGCTTTCCTTCGTGTCGCTAACGTATACACAATGCAGTCGCACTCGTAATTGAAAAAAAAATCAATTACATTGGAACTAATTAAGCAACGCGTTCACAACTTACATTAATATACTAGTCTTAGCATTCACTGTCGATTGACACTACATCCAGGCTGGTAGAACAAGAAGTTACGCATAAAGCAAGCGAAAACACAGAGCACATGAAAATGCGACTTTCCACCTTGAGCGGAGGCCAATGAATCTTAGCTCGTTAGCTGGAAAATTAAAGCTGCAGGCGCACCTCCTGCTTTTCTCACATTTGATGATTCAAAAGCAGCTATATAGTTCAGTTGTTCTGCATTGGTCTTGATTTGTGCAAAGGAATGCCCTTCGAAAATTCGTGTTTCAGAAAGAAATCTTTGTCGAAAGGTGTAACTTAAAAAGTAATATCAGATTTTTTATGATATGAGAGTGGAGTAGATTCAGTTATATGAACTAGAGTACAGAACAGTTATATGAATTAAGTGAAACACACGAAAATTAGCTGGAACAGTATCCTATGCGTTATATGATAATGAATGCCAATGAACTAAATGGAACAGTATGCTAATGGTATGGCATAGCACAGAAGAGTAAAAGAAATTTACTTTCGTCATTTAAGAGTCTGCCATGATGTTTTCACTAATTTTGAAAGTGAATTTTATGCGTCAAAAATAATAAAGTTTATATTTGAAATTTTCTAGAAATTTGGGAAACAGAATTGATGGGCTAACAGTTTAAATAATGATTTAATTTCTGATATTGCAATGAAAAATATCTCTGACAGCTAATTGTCTACTAAAATTTTTATGAGTCTAAATTCATACGGCAAACGAGTGCGCATACGTACGAACAAAATTTATATCAATTATTAACTACATAAATTATTACAATTATGTAATTCTAGCTCTCTTGAGTACTGAAAAAAGACTGTATTATATCATAAAATATTTTTGCACTTTTCCCCCGAAGTTGGGAATAAGAGTTTTAATTGAAATCTCCACCCTACTAAAAATGCTCCGCAAAATCCCATAAAATTATTTTACGGAGAATTTGCCAACGGGTACCCGTACAGTTGTGCGGGTACTCGTAGGCCAAATCCCCGTAAAAACCCGCAGACTGAGACCCGTACAACTGCACGGGTACCCGTAGGACAAATCCCAGTAAAACTCCACAGACAGAAACCCGTACAGTTGTACGGGTACCTGTAGGCCAAATCCCCATAAATATTAATAAACAGAAACTCATACAACTGTACAGATACCAGTAGGCCAAATCGCAGTACAAACCTATAGACAGAAACCTACAAAACTGTATGGGTACCCATAAACTGAATCCCTGTAAAAACCCATAGCCAGACACCAGAACATTATGCGTATCCATACACCAAATCTCCATAAAAAACATAGCAGTACTGATTTAGACATAGAACTGTATGGGTATACCCATGCAGTTCCTTCCGTAAGCCAAATCCCAATAAAAACCAGTAGATAAAACCCCGTACACCTTTAGTACCCATAGGCCAAATCCCTATAAAAACTAGTAGACAAAAAGTCATAGACCTGTACGAATACCCATTGGACAAATCTCTGTAAAAGCAAGCACACAAAATTCTACAGAACAATAAAGATACCCCTTGGCAAAATCTCTGCACAAAACCACTACAATTAATACCGTAGTGGAGTATCCACACATAGAATCGTGCATAGAACGGGTATACATACACAGAGCCCCTATAAAAAAACAATACACAAAAATTGAAATGTAGATAAAAAATTTCCATAAAAACTAGTAATTATAAGCATAAACCAGGAGAAGTACACAATTAGCACTGATGAAATGTACAGAACGTAACGAGAGGAAGCATGCAGAATAATTTTAAATAAAATTCAATGCGAATAAGCTTAATAAAGAAACAATAAACTTAATAAAAACAATAATAATAAGTCATGATTTGCAACCATCGAATTATATGCATATATATCATTTGATGGTTGCGAATGATGACTCTGATTATACATATTATGAATTTGATTATAAATACATACACATAGTACTGTATCTCCTTGAATATATTTGTATACCATTGTATTTCATTTCTTTTATTGGGAAATTAAACAATGGGATTTCATCACTTGAGCACGTTTAACGATCTGATACCTAACAAGAAATGTATTGCCAAAGGATGATACTTTCCACCATCTCCTTAAATGCTATCTACAATGCACTAAACTGAATTTAAACAAAACTATATGAAACTATATATAATTTTAAGGAAACGAAACACTATTACAAATAAAACTATTAATTAAACAAGCAAGCAAATTATAATAAACTTAATAATTCCCAAAATACAATAAATTACATTGTAACAAAACAAATTTTCAAAAATTTACAAGACTGAACAAATACCTACCCACTGATCGGGAATTAAGGAAATATCACATAGTGTATATTATATCATGTAATTCTGAATCCCCTCTTAATGCTACATAATCTTCCACAGACTTTATATAAATAAAATCTATAACATAGTAGGTATTTTTACAATATGTTGTTCTCGATGTAAAAAAAAGCTTAATTTTTAATTTTTTTACTGTAAAAATTCCATATCTGTGAATAAGTATGAATATAGTCATACTCTTGTACACGTATTTATAAGCATCTATTTATTAAATAACTAATTTAACGAAATAAATTCCTACAGAAAAAATACATAAAAATACAGTTTACCTAATATATATATTAATAATTTATTATTCCAAAAGGTTTTTCATATGTCATCTACAAGGAACACAAATTTACTTAAAGCGATGAATTATTGGAATAAATTTGAGTCAGTGTTTTAGGTATAAGTTATTTAGATTTCTATTGTAGAAAAAATATTTTAAAATCTGTATAGAAATATTACTTTGAACCGTAAAAATTCTAAGCAGTAAAATTAAAACGTAAAATTTTAAGTACTGAAAAGGTAGCTATTGCTACTGACCGTAAGATTATATAACTTACAAATACCATTTTGTGCTCAGGATTTCCTGTATTTATGCTGCCAAATGACATTTATATAGAGCAGTATTTAGCAATATAAATAAATTTTCCATTCAGCTTTATACACACACTGTTAAAATTATTGTCATTGCAATTTAGCAGATATACCACATATAGTTACATTTGTTTAAAAACAGATTTATCTGCATTTAAGATTACACAAAGACTTACAGAAACACAGTTCAGTTTCGTTAAAATTTTGAGAACAAAATTACAACTCAATTAATCTACTTCAAAATAGTCATGATAAATTAAATTCTTTACAATTTTTATAACTCCTCATCTAGAATTTTCCTTTGTGAATAAGTATTTCACATTTTCTCCTGATATATTTTTAAAATATTCTTCCTCTATAGAAATTTTCTGTATGCTTTCCCACAAGTAATGTGTAAAATGTGTATATTGTTTCTCACAACCACATTTGCATTTTACATTCTTTTCATGAAATCTATTCAAATATTCTGAATATTGTGCATGATCTATCAATGTTTGGCTTATTCTTTTATCAGTGAAAATTGTTGTATTCTTTAGAAAATATACAAAAAGTTTTCTTCCAGTATTATTATTTTCCCATTAGTCTTTCGATTTTTTCATAATTTCTTTCTGAAATGATATTTTTACGTAACCCATTCAGATGATGGAGATAATATCTATAATGTCCTTCTTTGTTCTCTCTTTTGCATTATTATCTGATGCCTTATTTCCCAATATTCCTGTGTGATCTTTTACCCAATTTACTTTCAAATTACATTTTTCTGTAAGTTCAAAAGTTTTGTTTCTTACTTCAATTATCTTTCTTGACAGACTTTTTCTGAAGGTTAATGCTTTCCGCACACTCTGAGAATCAGTATAATTTGAAACAAAGCAGTTTACCAAATCACATTTTTCTATCCATGTGTCAGCCCATTTTAAAGTTTCTGTGGAGGCCGCTAGTTCAGCTTCAAAATTTATACTTTTTTATTTAATCTAAAACCTTTGTCATCAAATTTCTGTTCATTATAGTAACCTACAATGGCAACTCCTGCTTTTGCGTCTATCACTGAACAATCAGTAAATCTCTAAGCACATCCTTTTGGAATATGTCTTTCCCATAGTAAGTTCTTTATTTTTGCGGGATATTTAGATTCTTTTACATCAATATTCGCCTGATTTACAATTACATTACCCTACGTTATGTTTCTTTCCATATGTTGTGCCAAATAAGTTTGAACTTCTAAATAATGTCTTTATGTCAATGGTAATAACTCCCGATAAGACTTGTATACTTGTTGCTGACACTCTCTTGTGGCATCCAGTAATAAGACACAAGGCCACTATTTCAATCTCTAACAGTTCTGTTTTTTTTTCCCGTTCCACCACATGGGAGCACTATATAGAATGATTTTTTTCAATTCCTCTTTTATACAGTTCATTAAGTATACTTTTATTTCGATAATTATCTTCATTTTTAAATCCATTTAATTTATTAACAATTTTACATACCTTTAATTTGACATTTGTCAATTGGGGAATCCAAATAAGGTTTGTGCCCATGGTTTTTTCCAGATACGTTATAATCTCATTACTAATAATATTCCCGTATTTGCTTGATACTATAGGTGAACGAGCTAACTTCGAGCTTATACGGAACGTTTTCATAGCTAATATTTCGTCACCAATTTCCAACTTATTTTCATCAGTCCATTTATAGAAAATATCAAAAGCCTTTCTCGCCCTGTCTGTATGATACTGGAATACTTTCTGAGATACGAATTATCAGTAAGTTTAAAGTGTATTTATTTGTTTTATTTTATAATATATGATAAATTAAATCATCATAAATTTCTTAGTGTTTGAGATCTGTACATTTATGAGATATGATTACTTTAATTCTCAGATTCATTTATCTAAATATGTATACATATTCGTTGGAGTTTAGATGATATATGTAATTAATGCATTTGTGTTTTAATGCATTGATGTAACGATTATTATGTAAGCATTATTAATGCATTGATGTATTATTATGTAAGCATTATTAATGCATTGAGGTATTATTAAGTAAGCATTATTAATGCATTGATGTAAGTATATTTGGTAATGTTTTCTATTTGCCTAATTAAGTGAACATAAATTTCCCATAATGTCACTTTTCACCAAATCTAGAAAATCTGATCTAGTCACCCTTTCGGAATAATTTACTGTTGAAGTATTACTTACATTTAAAATTTTGTACTTAAGAGAAAATACTCTAGCCAGTGAAAACTGTGAGGATCAGTCAGCCAAGGATCTGTTATATGTTATTATTCTACACTGGTGTGCAAAACTTAAGCAACAATGTAAACATTTAGCAGATAGCCATGAAATTACAGAAAAGGAGGTCTGGAGATCCGTACAATGAACACGTAAGTCAGTAGAAACGTCATGCGTATGCAAATATCAGGAACGAAACGTCAGAGGCGACGTGAGCATACACAAAACGCGTGATGTCGGCGAACGCAGCTCAACAGTAGAATAAAAGGAAGGACGGAGACCACAATTCAACATATTCGCTGCAAGTGCCAGTGAGTCAGTTCGTGAAATATGGCTAGAAGGAATCACCTGGACGACTTCACACGTGGAAGAATGATCGGAAAACTGGAGGAGGGGCGTACTGTCACCAGTGTAGCTGCAGAATTCGGAATCAACAAAAGTGTCGTTTCACGCGCCTGGAAAGCGTTCCAAACCACAGGTACAGCTGTTAGAAAGGTTGGTGGGGGCCGCCCGAGGACGACATCTGCAGGGAATGACGGATATATCGTCCTGCAGGCGAAAAGAGGCTGACAGCAGTCAGCAAGCGCCATTGCTCAGCAACTCTGTACAGCAACGGGGCGACAAGTGTCGCCGTTTACTGCGGCCAGACGCCTTCACAAAGGGGGCCTATTCATCCGCCGTCCTGAACGCTGCCTCCCGTTTAAAGTTCGCCACCGTTTACAGTGGTGCAGAGAGCAAAAAATTTAGACAACTGATCAATGGAGTCGTGTCCTCTTTACAGATGGTCCTGGAGTTCTTGTCTGGGGAGGCATTATGCTGAACGGGCGAACTGAGCCCCACGTTTTCGACTGAGGGTCTGCAACCGGGGATCGCTATTGTGAGGAAGTACTGCTTCCCCATTTGCGTCTGTTCCGAGGGGCCATTGGCCCAGATTTAATTTTTAGGGATGACAATGCACGGCCACATCGGATTCTTGCTGTCGAGGAGATATTGGAAAGTGAAGATATCACTCGAATGGATTGGCCAGCGTACTCCCCAGATTTAAATCCCATCGAACATGTGTGGGATGCTTTGGGAAGAAGCATTGCAGCACGCTTACATCCTCCGGAGAACACCAAACAACTCAAGCAGATGCTGATTGAAAAATGGGCACTCCTACCGCAAGAAATATTGCACCAGCTGGTTCTGAGTATGCGGAGATGGTGCGAAGCAACTATTGCAGTGAGGGGAGGGCATATCCGATATTAAGGAACATCTGCTTGTTGTTCTTCCTCTTGGACAGACAGTCATGAGTCACGATACTATGCATTCAATAAAGCTTGTTTTTGTTTGATTTCATACCGTATGCATTGCATTCCTTTTTCAGCTCCGATGCTTTCGTCATCCTTTACTTACATAATACTCTTCGTCATTTCTGCATTTCATGGTCTCTCAGTTGATTTCTCGTGGAGTTATGGCAAAAAACCCTGCTGTTGCTTAAGTTTTACACACCAGTGTAAATATAGAGGGAAGGCAAGAAAGGGAATGTAAATTAAAGTTACAGGCAGAGGAAAGAACTGCCATTGAGAAATATCAAATAGAGACAGTCTGGATCGTTACTCGAACAGGAGTCCTACACCCGAACGGGGGAAGAATGGAAAGGAAAGGTCAGTAGAAGAGTTAAGCAGAAGAGTTAACACTAAGGTTACTGACAGTAAAAGTTCCGAGCAGAGCAGATGGCTGGGACTATTTCGTTTCCACTTTGGAAAGAGCCTATGTTAACAAAAGTGTTCTTAATGAACACAAGACCAAAATTAAAATTTATCTCTAGGGAGATAAGGCAGCAAATTTGTTAACATTGATTAGAGGTGATGATTATGGGAATTATGAGGAAATCAAGAAAACAGTGCTGAAAGAATTTAAACTTTCACCCCAAGCGCGCTTAGATAACTTCAGGAAAGCGAAGAGGAATTTGGAAGATACTTTTGGTCTCTAGAGAAGTAAATGCTATGTGGGAAAATTATGTGAAATCCAGAGGGTGACAGACATCAGTCGGTGGTGGCAGACAAAATCTGCCAGACCCTACATACAGAAACTGCTGTACATATAAGGCAGGGAGACTCGTGGTTCAGGCCAAGGGAGCTTGGAAGAGAATGCGATATATTCTTTGCTGCTAAAGGGAAGTTATACAAAGAGCGTAGGTAAGTTAATGACACTAAGAAAGTAAATCAGGCATTCCGTGAGAAACTAGTTGTTTACCAAGTGTCAGCGGCCACAACTCGTGTACGGAAAAGCACAGGTAACTTGAAAGGTTTGAAATGTTTTGTATGTGACTCAGCTTCAAATTTTAAAAGGAACTGTCCCCCGGTTAAAAGCAGCAGACAGTATAACTCAAATGAGGGAAAGGAGAAGATCAGGGTAAAGTGGGTGGAAAAATTCAGGATAATGATATCCTTGAGGACTTGGTGGTTGTAGCTCGAATGAACCCTTTGAAGAAGCCAGAGAAGGTAAACAGCTATCAGCTTTGTAAGTTAAAGTTTGTAACATTAGTGTGAATGGCACAATGGGGAAGGCTCCCTTGGTTTCAGACACAGAAATTACAGTGGTTAGGAAAGAGCTAATTAAAGGTCTGCAACTTGAGAGTGTATCGACTATATATTTGAAGGGTACTTTTGGTCTAGCTGTTAAATGCCGTTTGGCAAGCATTCCCTAGAGTATAACTGTGGGAGAAAGTACCAATGACACACACCAAGAGATTTTGTGTGCAATTGCAGAGTCATTGATACAGGATGTGTTACTGCCCCCTGAGGTATTTGCCATGTTAAGAGGTCGCTACATGGCATAGGCGAGGTGGTTGAAAACTTGCATAAAGTCGCCCCACAAGAAACTTAGAGTTCGACAGGGAGGAGAAGTTTATTGTGACGGTAAGTTCAGGGAAGCTGGAGGTGACTAGCAGTAAAGGAAAAAGTTCTGGAGAAAAGGGGAATACGGAATTGCATAAAAACAGGAAACCTAGACAGAAGGGGTAGGTACTGGAGACGTGTTTAGAAGAGAACAGGAGAGTTGTGAATCTCTAGTAGAACTTTGGGAGAATGCTCAGAAAAGAAAAGGGAATTATTATACAGTTGATAACTTTCTCTTGCGTGAGGACAAAATTCTTATGGAAAATGTGGAGCTATTAGTTGTACCCATGCGTCGGAGAGAGGATATCTTACAGTTAGCACATTGATCAACAACAGAGGTTGCTCCATTTCAGCTCATGCATGGACATCAGGATCCTCTGTCAATAGTGAAATCCACATGGACAAGAAAACGTGGCAATTTACAATTAGATGTGACTCCTATTCTCATGTATTTATAGAATCTAATAACTAAATTGGAGAAGGCAGCTGAACAGGCAAACCTCAGTGCTAGAATTCAACAGGAGAGAGCACACTACCATAATTTGAGATCTTCCACTAAAATATCCAAGGGAGATGAGGTAATAAATGTTGATTCCTGATTTCTAACAACAAACTCTTATGCTAGATGTCAAGTTCCTGCAAGTGTATTAGAAGAGCGTGGTTTTCCCTCCTTCATAGTAGGAATCCCCGACGGCACCAAAAAGCATATTAATGAGAACAAAATCAGACCTTACATAGTTAGATCACAAGCAGTGAATGCTATCTTAGAAGGAGAAGAGGAGTTTGGGAGTTAAGAGGAGTTATTACACCTGTTATCAAAGGACGGAGGAGTCTGTCAGAATCCCTGGTGGAATTAGAAATGTCGAATTCAAGTTCAAAGAAGTAGGTTATTAGGTTTACTCAGGAAATATCAGATATTATTTAGATGTCCTGTGGAACCAGCCCGAATAGGATTTAACTTATTACTACTGCTGTTAGGAGAAAAGCCTACTGCTATGGGATACTGTGGCATAACGAAAAGCAGTAGATGAGCCAATACGTGAATTGTTAGAACTAGGCTTGATTGGACCATCTGAGTCAGAGATCGCTCATCCCATAGTTTGTGTGCGGAAGAAGGACGAAGAAGTCAGGATGTGCATAGATTTCAGGTCATTAAACACTGTGACTCCAAGAAACTGCAACATTTCCTATGAAAGTTAGGCAGGAGATGACTTTTGTAGCAGGTTCAATCAACTGACTAACAAGCCTTGACCTTCGAAAGCGGTATTGGGAAATCCCAGTGGATGAGATTGCTTTTCAACGCATAATGGGATATATCAGTGGAGAGCGATACTTTTTTGCTTACTAGAAGCCTCAGGGATATTTCAGAGGGAAATGAATTCTGCTCTGCAGAATCACAGTGATTATGCCCAGGCGTACGTAGATGATGTCATGATCTTCTCCTCAACGTTTAGGAACAAGCAAAGATATCCCTGTGGTAGTGTAGATTTTAGAAAAGTTAGGATTTTCTGTACGCCTAGACAAATGCACCTTTGCAGAAAAAATATCAAATATTCGGAACACACAGTTGGAGACTGTGAACATGAACCGAATGAGGGAAAGGTAAAAGCAATGTATATAATTGATTTGAGAAGCTTCCGACCTAGCCCTGCCGAAGTGTGGCAAGGGCAGCCACCTCGATCCGAAAACAAAAAAAGGAATCTGACAAGCAAAGAGAAGAAGCTTGGACGAGAGAGTGCGGCATGCACGTGGTGGTGATGCGAGTACTTTTTTTAACTGAAATGCAGTCGAGATAATCAAGACTTCTTGAGTGTGATGTAAAAACCAAGCGCTGATATTAAGAATATAGAAATGTTTCAGTAGACTCAGCAAAAAAATGCTATATACTGTATAAAAAGTGCAAAATACGTGTTTTGTTTGTTACTTAGTAAGTGTGTTCCTTCTTTTATCATGTCGACAATATACACTGCTCGACATTGAAAATGCAAAACCAAGAAGGAGTGGTCAGAAAGTGATGAAATTTCGAAAAAAGGCAGAGAGAGAAAGCAGCAATAAGTGATCTTTATTTCAAAATAATAGAATGCAGAGCGAGAACGGCGTCGGCTCAGTAGTGTAACAGCTTTAGATATTGTTGCAATAATAATCTTGTACTTTTGAAACAGTTGAATTTGAAATATATATGTTAATAAATGGCAATGTTTGAAACGCCAACTCGAGAGCTGCGTGCGGTTCTCGTACGAAGTAAGAAAATGATTTTTAATTTAAAAAAAGAGAGAATACCTTTTGGCTGTTAATTTTTGATGTCACCTTTCCTTTGACTTATATGTTGCAGTTATGAAATTGATCTATTAAATAAAGTTTGCTGTGTTCCAATGGAGTTTGCTTTAATTACGAAACAAGCATTACAGTCTTAATTATTTTTTGAGGCACCGGCGAGATTGGAAATCTTCTTAATGGTCTGCTCTATCCTTCCAGGGCCTTTCCATTGTACTTCTAGTTTATTTCTTCGATTTGTAGTCAAAACTAGAACTAAATCTCCTCTAGCAAATTCTCTTTTCACGGCGTTCCGATCGTACCATGTTTTTGTTCGTTGCTGAGCTTCTTTCAGATTTTCAACGGCCAGTTCTTGACATTTCTTCATTCCATTAATAAGTTTAAAAACGTAACTTACAACATTGATTCTTTCTTCAACTGATTCTACTCACTGTTCATAAAGTAAAGTTACTGGCGTTCGTAGGTTTTTGCCATGAACCAGTTCTGCTGGTGTGAAACCAGTACTTTCGTGTGTTACTGTTCTAAGGGCAAAAAGAGCAGCGGACAAATATTTCTCCCAATCGGAAGTCGCTCCTGTTCACACAATTCTTAATATTTTTTCAGTGTCCTGTGGAATCGCTCAACGGGGTTACTCTGCAGATGATAAACAGAGCTTGTCATATATTTTATGCCGAAACGCTCCAAAAATTCCACTGTTAAAGCATTGACAAAGGAGGTCCCTTGATCTGTTTGGATCACCTTTGGGAAACCCATGCGACTGAAGAGTTGTAAAAAAGCATCAATCACAGATGGCTTAGAAATCTCTGTTACCGCAACAGCATCTGGATACTTAGAAGCCATACATAGCCCTGTGATAATATATTTTTTTCCAGTCCTTGAAGCAGGTAGAGGACCAACTACATCAACATTTATTTTAGTAAATATTTCAGAAATGACAGGTACTAAAGCCAGTGGAGCCTTCTTTTTGTGGTTTCCTTTCCCGGCGCGCTGACAAGCATCGCAGGTTTTTACAAAATCTTCGGTTTCCTTGTAACACCCCGTCCAATAAAAATGTCTGATCAGCCTGTCTTTGGTCTTTTTGACACCCAAATGGCCAGAATTTCCTTCATGGCACATCTTTATAATCGACGACTTCAGTTTTTCAGGTATAACTAAAAGTTGTCGTCCATAGCCCGTTTTATCCATAGTCCTTTTAACAAGAAGATCTCTTTTTGTCAGACTATAATTCTCATTTTTGCAAGTACCTTCCTTAACTTCTTGGATGATTTTAGACAATTCCTTATCAGTATTTTGGAGTCGTACAACTTCTTTTGAGTCAAGCTTTACTAATTTCATAAGAGCTTCATCTTCTGTATTTAATTCGGGTAACAATATTTCTTCTTCCTGAGCATTTCTTAATGATTCAACTTCTTCCTTCTTCTGTTCCAGGTTCTTCTCTTTTTTGCGTTCAGCTATATCTCTTTTCGTTTGAGCTCTAGTAGTAACAGCATTAACCTAGTGAGAGTGATTTTCAGGTTCTTTTTTTTCATTCAGTAGTGCAGCAGTTCGGTTGCCTAATAAATACCTTCCTTTGTCGAGTTCGTTTCCAATAATGGCAGCCTTGGTTATTACATGTCCGAGATCATAGTTTAGTTCGACTTCAGCCAAGGGTAAACAGGTTGGATTTAAATCTAATGGTTGTTGCACCCACACTTTTTCACCTGTCAGCATTTCTGGCGTGATGTATTTACGACAAACTATATCAATACTAGCACCTGAATCTCTTAATATAGGAATTTTGTAGCCATTTACGTATCCAATACTAGTATAAGGTAACAGAAATTCATCGTCCGGTCTTGAACTAATTCTGTTTAGATTAGCAGAAGATTCAGTACTATTCTTAAGTTTTGGACACTGAGGTCTTAGATGCTGATAGGACCCACAGTGGTAACATTGCAGTGACTTTCGTTTTTCATATTTATCATCTGGACGTGGACTACTAGGTTGATAGATCTTGCTTCCCGAATTAAACTTTGAAGGCCATTTATTTTCAGCATTATTTTTATCATCGGAATTTGTTTTACTTTGAGTTTTTGGATTGTATTTCCCTTTCCGCCGATCGGCTGCAAGATTTTTTTGGAAGTTTCCACGGACGTTTTCGTAGGCATCAAGTTTTTCGGCTAATTTCTTGGACGAAATCATTTCTAATCATCTCTAATGAAAATGATCTCGAATTTCAGGACGGACTCGACGCTTAAGCTGATCAATCACCATCAAGTCCAACAACTGTTCAAAACTCTCAACTCCCAAACCAGTTACCCATTCCTTGCAATAATTTTCTAATTCATAGCTGAAATCCACCCATGTTGATGCTTCATGAATTTCTGCCTAAACCTTTCAGGACTTAATTTAAAACGCTTTAGAATTAAAGTCTTCACATGTTCATAATCTTTAGGTTTATCAGAGGGTTCTCTAGCTATTATTTGTGTTACTTCGTAAGGAAGTAGTCCTAGCAAATGAGATACAAATTCTTCTTTATCAATTTGAGCCCATTCTGCTTGCCTTTCAAACAGTAATAAATATAGACTGATATCTCCTTCTTTGTCGTCAAATTTCTGCATCAGATGTCGCAATTCCGTTTTCACCCGGACCTGTCCGGTGGTTTGAGACTTTATCTCAGCTTCAAGTTTTAATCTCTGTAAATCATATTGTTCTTTCCTTCTTCGTTCCTCTACTTCTTCATGTCTCCTACGTTCCTCTACTTCTTCATGTCTCCTACGTTCCTCTATTTCTTCCTGTCTCCTACGTTCCTCTACTTCTTCCTGTCTCCTACGTTCCTCTACTTCTTCCTGTCTCCAACGTTCCTCTCTTTCTTTCCTCTCTTTTCGGTCCTCTATTATCGTGTTTAAGACTTCTTTGACGAATACTTCGTCATAATCTCTGCTCTCAATAATTTTCTGTTTCAGATCAACTATTTTCAAATCAGCAGTCACCTGAACACCTAGTTCAGTTGCGAGATTCTGCAAATCCTCCTTACGAGCTCTTCCTAAGAAAGACATTTTTTTCTACTTCTAAAGTTTACGAACACCCTGTTCTTTACGCTTCCTCAAAATAGCTCAACTTAATTGCAATAAATAAATAAAGTGCTCTGGCAACAAGGAATTAAATGCACTTGTTTAAATGCTCAGAATAAGCAATACCACATTTATTCCGAACAGCCTATGACTGTTACCATCAGCTGATATGCAGTGATGCACCATAAAATAACATACAATAATTTACGACTCAAATATATATGTAAAAATGCAAGATAAACTTGAGTATCAAAGTTCAATGATGAACACTTCAAACTATCGAAGTCCAGTGATGGACACTTCAAACTAAGTAAGGAATAGTAAACCGAGTTTAGAACACAGAAAATTTTTGCACAGTTATACTAAAATTTGCAACGATGCAAAACGCATTTTCGTATGCTTTTCAGCAGTGTATAAAATCAAAATTCGTTCAAATAACTTTATAATATCGTTTGGAATTGGGAATAAAGAAATGCTATACCTTGCTTTAAAGGAGATGTGCTTTTATTTCAAAAGCACGCACGACTATTCTATCTCGTCGGTGCCTCCAATAATAATTAAGACTGTAATGCTTGTTTCAAAATTAAAGCAAGCTCCATTGATGGAACACAGCAAACTTTATTTAATACATCAATTTCATATCTGCAACATATAAGTCAAAGAAAAGGTGACATGCAAAAATTAACAGCAAAAACATATTCTCTATTTTTTTAAATTAAAAAAAATTTTCTTATTTCGTGCGAGAACCGCACGCAGCTCTCGAGTTGGCGTTTCAAACATTGCCATTTATTAACATATATATTTCAAATTCAGTTGTTTCAAAAGTACAAGATTAATATTGCAACAATATCTAAAGCTGTTACAGTAGGATGTAGGATCACCGTAGACAGCGATGCGCGAAGAAACACGTCTACGCATAGAGTCAAAAAGAGTGCGGATGGTGTCCTGAGGGATGGCTTTCGATTCGCTTTCAACCATTTGCCACAGTTCGCCTTCTGAACGAGGCAGGGGCAGAGTCTGCAAACGGCGTCCAATCACATCCCACACATGTTCGATTGGTGACAGGTCAGGAGAGTACGGTGGCCAAGGAAGCATCTGTATACCTTGCAGAGCATGTTGGCAGATGCGAGCACTATGTGGTCCGGCGTTATCCTGCTAAAAAATTGCATAAGGCAGCCCCTGACGGTAGGGGATTGCCACCAGCAGTACATTATCCAAGTATAGTTGGGCCGTCATAGTACCCTGAATACGAACTAAAGGTGACCTGGAATCGTAGGCAATAGCGCCCCAAACCATTATGCCACGTTGTCGCGCAGTAGGGCGTTCCACAGTTACTGCTGGATTAGGTCTGTCTCCACGTCGAGGCCACACACGTATACGGCGACTGTCACTGGATATGCAGAAGCGTGACTCATCTGAGAATACGACATTTTGCCATTCTGTCATCCACATCGCTCCAGTCCGACACCATTCTAAACGTTTGCTTCTATGCTGTGGGGTCAACAGCAGTCTTCTTAACACGTTGACTGCCAATCACGCGCCAGCGCGTGATGTAGGGTGATATCTCAGTAGCCAGTCACGCGCTGGCGCGGGATGTGGGGTAATGTCTCAGTAGCCAATCACGCGCTGCCGCGGGAAAATCTTTCACTGATTATTCATTCTCCAGTTCAGTTGGCATAGCATGCAGGGTTTTCCTAATGGAATTGGCATCGAGTAATGATTAGAAAGTACGTATAAATAATTGTGGTTTCGAAATTAATATTTTATTTTTTTATTAAAAAAACATTATTGTGATATGAGTTGTTCAGATGATGGTGGAGGGCCTTCGCGTCCCAAAAGAAGAAAAATTAAAAATAATAAGGCTCTAACAAATGAAGAAATAGTAAATTTGTTGGCTGAATTATCAGACGAGTACCCGAGTGATTTTAGTTATAATAGTGACAGTGACGAGGAATTCTTTCCTCCCACTCATGGCCATGATATTTCGGATTCAGACGATGATGATGATGATGAAGGAGTCGCGCAAGAGGCTGCATGTCAGCAAGATGATTCTACTTTGGTGGAAAACATAGTTTGGGAAAATGATTCTACATCTATGAAACAATTCCCTTTCATGAAATCTGAGTGTTTGCTCCAACCTGTTTCAGGTAACAATCCTATAGATTTCTTTCGCCATTTTCTCACTGACGATATCTTGGAGCAAATTGTTGCTGAAACGAATGATTATGCTCAGAAAGTACTTTTGCACCGTGAAAAAAAGAAATGTTCTCGCATCAATGACTGGAAGGACACCACAAAAGAGGAACTCTTGATATTTGTGGGATTAATTTTACATATGGGAACTATACGAATGAACCATATACAAGATTATTGGAAAACAGATTCACTGTTTGGTTTACGTGCATTTGCAGAAAATATGAGCAGGAATCGGTTTCTGTTGTTATTGAGGGCATTGCACTTCGGAAAAATCCCGGAACAGAATACAGAACCTCCAAAGGACCGACTGTATAAAATAAGAAATATGATAAATTCATTCAACTCACGTGTATCTCAAATATACTATCCAGGACGAGAGCTTAGTTTAGACGAATCAATGATATTGTGGCGTGGACGGCTTGTATTCAGACAGTACATACCGAATAAACGCCATAAATATGGTATCAAGTTGTACATGGTCACAACCTCTCATGGTATGATTCTCAAATTTATGGTGTATACAGGTATGTTGGATGATTCTGGTGGGAAGGGTCATTCACAAAAAGTCGTCATGAATTTACTTGACGGAATGCTCGATGTAGGGCATAGTGTATTTATGGACAATTATTATAACAGTTATGAGCTTGCAAAATGTCTCGCTGACAGAAAAACCCATTGCACTGGGACAATAAAAAAAACCAGGAAGACATTTCCAAAAGAGGTAAACGAAAAAAAACTGAAGAAAGGGCAAACTGTAGCAAAGTATGCTAATGGTGTGATGATTGCAAAGTGGATGGATAAGAGAGACGTCACTTACATTTCCAATGAATATAAGAATGATATGATGGAAAAGGCAAACAAAAGAGGTGAAATTAAATCGAAACCTCTACCTGTAATTCAATATAATAAATTTATGGCAGGTATTGATAAGCAAGATCAGATGCTTGCCTATTATCCTTGTGAGAGAAAAACAATTAGGTGGCCCACGAAAATATTCTTGCATATTTTGCAAATGATGATGCACAATTCCCACTTTATCTATAATAAGTATTCCAATGGAAATACATCGCTGTATAACTATCGCTTATCCGTGATACGAAGTTTACTGAAAGAGCCATCTGTTCTTAGTGCTCCTGTGCGTAATCAGTCTGAATCTGAACATTTGCTGAGTACACGGGAAGAAAAAAGAGCCGGAAAGATTCTAAGAAAGCAATGCAAAAGTTGCTATTCCGAAGGAAAACGTAAAGACACAATATATGTCTGCAAATTTTGTGAAGGATCTCCTGGTTACTGCTTAGATTGTGCAAAGATAATACATAAATAACATTCTAAATGTATCCTTTGTAATAATGCGATTGTGATTTTCTTGAAATAAATTCATTTGTAATATGTATAATTGTTGTGATACAGTTTTATATAAAAATAATGCTTACTGTCACTTATTTTTCTTATTTTGATTCACTTTTTACATGTCCCGCACCAGCGCGTAATGTGGCATTTGGCGAAAAATTTGACATGTAGTGCCAATCACGCGCTGGCGCGTAATTATAAAATTCTTCAATGAAAAGCTTAAATAATACTTAGGTATCACATATTTATCTTTTATTACTGTTTTTAAGTCATATTTCTTACAATAAATATGTTGGCATCTGGGTACAATCTACTTCCATGTGAGGGCATTAACTATCAATCTAACTCTAAGTGACTGGCAGTCAATGTGTTAACGGACGCCGTGAGTGCAGGCCACGTTCAACCAATCGACGGGAAATGGTTCTCGTCGACACGGGAACATCCAGGGTATCTTGCACATGCTGCAGAATCGCGGTACAAGTGAATTGCGGGATCTTCACAGCTTGTCGGCGGATGCGTCGATCCAAGTGTGCTGGCGTCACTCTGGCTGCGCCTGCACCTATCCTTCTTCCCACACTCCCTTGTTCCAACCGTGTTCGCCATAGCCGATGCTACGTGCTCGCATTCATGTGGGTATCAGCTGCGATTTGACGTAAGGACCAACCCGCCCTTTTCAGTCCAATCACCATACCACTCGTAAAATCGTCTGTCTGCTGGAAGTGCCTTCGTTGACGGCGGCCGGGCATTTTCTCCTATTACACGTATCCTTCGGGACCAAAACTAACTTTCTTCGATAATTCGTCTGGCAGAAATAACGACGCGAATATTGCCCATTCTGCACGTTCCTTGCCTTATATCTGATTTCACGTGCGTCGGAAAGTTGCGCATTTCACATCATTCGCGTAACTCAGTGATGTGCGTCTACTCTAAAATTTGCATAAATTTCTGACCACTCCTTCTTGGTGTTGCATTTTTGATGTCGAGCAGTGTATACATGTAAGTGGATAGGCGAACAAATTATATAATGTTCAGAGATGTGGAAATAACTAGAACATTAAATTCAGGTACTATTTTTGTATTTTTTTATTTAGATCTCCTTATGGACACACCTGAAAAAAAGATAAAAACTCTATGTTTTTATGTTTTTTCAAAACTCTATGTTTTGTTTATGATTCATGCATGATATGTGACATAAACGATTACACACCTTTTATATTACAATTATTGTATCATTTTACGTCATTATGTCATTTGATATTTAGGTGCATGAAATAACGTATAATATACTTTCAATAACTGCGTTGTGATCATCAAGCAAATAACTCATATATAGAGGAACACATTGAACACTCAAGTGTGTAAAGTAATCACAAAGTAAATATGCATGTTTAGGAAATTTTAAAATACAATTTATTTGGATGGTAAAAGGTAAAGGTTCACCAGTAGCTCTGCTCTATAAGATAATAGTTATTATGGTGACGGCCAGTGAAAATAATTATAGTAGTACATAAAATTTGGAAGTAACAGCTGATATTCGAAATAAGGAAAATACTCACACCTTTGATAAATCATCATGGTTGGGTTATGGTGGAAAACGAGACGTATGCTGCCACAACAATAAACCGAGAGCCCTATGAAGGAATTAGAATTTTGGAAATGATTTTGCACCAAACGTCTTCAATTAGCTTCAAAATGATAATACAACTTGTAAATATTTAAAATTGCTTTCTTTAAAGAATTCCATATTTCGTAAGGAAGGTGAGGACCATGTACACACATCCTCTTTTGATTTTTAATCACTGAATCGGAGGTATCAGCAAAGGAGACTTTTAATGTTGCAACTACTAACGATTTTTCAAAACGAAACGAACATAAAATGATGCCAAAAACTGAAAATTATACATGATGAAATTTCGTTAATTAAGGAATTTATGAGACCGAATGAGGCAATGGATGCGGATGAAGTATCAAAGAGAAATGTCGAAATTGTTTTATTCCCTTTGAAGAGAGGAGTATCTGCACTCGCTGTACTGGAGAACTTACCAGTCCCTGAATACTAATGGGTTCATCCATGTAAGGCATTTGTTAGGAGAAATGGTGATCTTGTACTAAGATTATAAGGTATTTCTCCCACCTTAGCATGCCTTAGTGGTAGATGCCCAAATCCGTTGTCGAATAGATTGTAATGAGGTCATTCTTATAAGAGGGAGAAGATTTATTACTCCTAAGATCATCATCTATAATGTCTCTAGGTATATTTCAAACGATGATTTAGTAAAAGCCCTGATGGATAACTGCAAATGTGGTACTGAGAGATGCGCACATTTTGTTTTTGAAATTCGGAACAGGAGAGACAATGATTTGAGCCACAGGATTTTTCAGATTTTGCCTTTATGTGAAGTTGGTTTCGTGGATCACCGAAGTATCTCCTTTGGATGGTGCACTTATGATGTTAATCTTTTTGTTAGACCTGAAATGTGCTTAAACTGTCAGGAATATGACCATGTTGCCAAATTCTGTC
>KK118867.1:78707-94055 GCA_000611955.2 Stegodyphus mimosarum
GCTCCAGTCTGTCGCTGGTGTGTTAGCACACACAATTCAAGAAGAACGCCAAAATAAGAATGAACACTATTGCATTAATTGTATAACGGGTAATAATGTGACTCGCACTGGTTCTGATACTGCTCATTATGCCAATTTTAAGGTTTGTCTTATTTATAACAGGGAGTTCATTATCATCTATAATGTCCTTAAATATACGTGAAGGTATACACGAATTTTAGTATACACGGATTTAGGCATACACGAATTTTAGTACCGATTTTTAGGTGTGTAATGAAATTTATATATGATCATTTTTTGTAGCTTTCTTGTAAATATGTTTTTACTAATTTGTATGTTTAAATTTCAAATTAATTTTTATTATTAAAAATTTTAATGAGTTAGGGATTATTTGTATTTTATACTGATATAAACTGCTTTTAAATTATTAATATTTTATGAGTGGATGGACTACTTCATCTTAATTTATTTGATTCATTTACTTAACAACCTCTTTACTTTCATTTACTTTCTTAACCTCTGTAATACCGCTGCTTGTCAGCTTTCAGTGGTTGGAAATTTAATTCAAAGAAAGATTGATATTTTATTAGTCCAGAAGCCTTATTTAGTACGGGGTCCCCCTGCTTTTCTACCAGACAACTGGAGAGAAGTCATCAAGGAGGGCGGGAGAGGAGCCTTTTTTTTTTCAGAATAGCTCTACTAATTTTTTGGTAGTTCATGTGGAGTATACTTAGTGGCAGTACGTATTTACAATGGAGATACAAAGTAAGAAGGAGAGGCATTAACCAGTTTTCCCCATACACTGCTTTAAAGCACTGGCGATCCCTTCGTGGTGACCAAAGTCACGAACCCATTGATCTTAGGGTTTTGACATGATCGGGTGTAAATATTTTGTAATTACGTTGTAAATATACATATAAATGTACGTATTTTGTTTTTTTACAATACTTCAGAGTCCAAAGTATGTGAAAAGAATACGTTTTTAAATAAAATTTCATTCTGAAAGGAATTAAGTGCTATATATTTCACAGAACAGTTTGCTCAGAACGGTTTGATTTGAATCAAATATTTTCAAAGGTTTTTCACAAGTTTACAAAATTTGAACCAGCTAATAAAACAAATTCCTGCTTCAGAGTGCCCATGTTAGATTGAAAGAATACGTTATTCAAAATTTCCTAGCTCTAGGTACCGTTATTTTTTGATAATGCGAAAAACATTCATGCAGATTCTTCATTATTTAGTTTCTTTAAAGATAGTACATGGCAAAAATACACTCACGTTTGTGAAAATTGCAACACCAAGAAGGAATCGTCATAATTGAATGCAATTTAATACACAGTTGAGTGGTAGTGGTACAAATAAATGATTAAATGTTCAAAGCAAACAAACAAGAACAAGAGATCAGAATCAGTATTTTGTGTGGCCACCACGCGCCGCAATAAGTGCTGCTACACGACGTGGCATGGAGTCAAACAAAGTTTGAATGTCTGACTGAGGAAGAGCATTCCATATCGTTTGTACGCGTACCCAAAGTTCGTCTGCAGACGCAACAGGACGAGGATCACGAGCAAGACGCCGACCAATGACATCCCACACATGTTCAATTGGCGACATATCCGGGGAACACGCAGGCCAAGGAAGAAGCTGTACCTGCTGCGCTGCAAAGAAGGATTTAACAATCCGAGCAGTATGAGGGCGGGCATTGTCCTGTTGAAATACAGCGCCTGGCAAGCTTTGAAGGAAGGGAACAGCTTCGGGCTGTAGAACTTCACGGATATACCGGTTGCTGTTCAGATTGCCCACAATTCGTAGCAATTGAGATCGTCTATGATATGCTATGGCGCCCCAGACCATAACTCCGGGTGTTCGTCCACTGTGGCGTTCGATAATGCACTCCGGAAGGTGGCGTTCACCGGCATAGCGTCTGACACGAATGCGGCCATCATGGTACCACAAATTAAAGCGGGATTCGTCAGAAAACACGACATGCTGCCAATCAGCACGCCAGTCTCTATGCTGATTGGCCCATTGTAGCCGCAGGCGGCGATGGTCGTGCGTTAGGGGGATCCTGTATAAAGGAGTCCGTGCGCGCAGTCCACACTGCAGCAGACGTCTACGAATTGATGAAGCACACAATGAAACACCTGTAGCTATTGACCACAGTGCTGCCAATTGTCTAGAGGAAGCTGTACGGTCCGTCCGCGCCATGCGGACCAGGTGTCTATCATCGCGAGCTGACGTCACATTTCGGGGTCCACTCCCGGATTTCCGAGTTGTCCGACACTCGTCCGTCCACTGCTTCCAAACGCGCATCACTGTGCTGCTGTTACGCTGCACACGAGAGGCTACTGCACGATACGACAATCCAGCTTCACGAAGGCAGATGATTCTCCCTCGTTCAAACTCTGTAAGTTGTTCAAATCTCGCTCTCTTTCGTCGACGAGGCATAAGTACAGATTGAGTTAACGTTTACCACTAGCAGATAACCACCGATAACCATACACGCCTCGCTACAGCCGTCTATTTATTCGGATCCATCAGCCGTTCAGAGGGCGCTGCTCAGCATACGCATGCGCTACGGATTTGCAATTCTAATCATTTGCATATCATGCGCTACTTTGCATTTCCTGAAAATTTCAGCTCACTCGCGTAAGTCCTTCATGGTGTTGTAATTTTCACAAACGTGAGTGTATTTTTGGCAACCGTTTGAAAACTGAATCAACGCAGAAAGAAAACGCCATTTTGAGACTAATAGCCCTTTGGGTCTAACGTCCTTTTGGGCTTAAAAAGAATAAAATGAAATAAATGTTAAATTAGCAAGTAAAAAATTCGGAAATAACATAATTTAACCTATAAGAAAGTCAGAACTCCTTGCTACCTAGCCCACAAAATATAATTTTGAATGTGATGAAAATTTTGCTTCTTTATTAAATTATTCCTATAACAGGGCTTGCATGAAAGAATTATATTCTACAACAGGAAATTTTTTCATACCAATAAATTGCTGCACTTAAGAGCAGAAAGTGCAGTAAACACTTTCCAAGATGACTAACAGTGGTTCATAAGATTCTGATCTCTTGCGAATTAGAGAAATAGCTCTCAGCACCGATGTCCAACTTTTAGAAATACTGATCATCTTAGGAAGATCACTGTTCACATTCTGAAGTGCGATATTCCATAAATGAAAATACATTAAGCCGATTCGATTGCGTTTGTGCCCATATCTATATTCATATATAAGCAAAACATAATATAAAATAAATATACCGTAATATATATGTTACCGTTAAAGCATATAATTCAGTTATTTCATCGAATAAGTAGGTATTTCATGAAAAGAAAAACTAGCCAAGTCGGTTTAGCTAATTATTCTAAAAGTGACTAGTTATTCTATAAACTATCTAATGATAAACCGGTAAAGTGAAAAAAACACACTAAAACAAATCTGTCCTTTTATAATTTAATTGATGATGAATTGTTAATGTTTCGAAGTTATATTTCATATTAAAAAATAATAAATAATAAATAAAAACAGAATATATAATATAATATTATTGTTACATTAGTTAAACCGTAATAAAGAATAACGGACTATATTGGGCCAATAGTTCGATTCAATTTTTTACAAAATTATTAGACTACTTAGTCCTGCAGGCAAAAAACCAGCTTTCACGTGCCGTCTTTACTAGGTTAGCAATTCGTCATTTATCAACACTTTAACAAGGGGCTTTATTAATACTTTAACGATAAGGCAGTTACTATGTTATGAAACAACTACTTAAATCCTAGAATCCATTAATTTTATGTACTTTAACAAATTAAGTAATTAATGAAATTAGTTATTTTATGAAATATCGGACTTAATAGCGGCAGCGTATAAAAGGGAATAAATAGAACTGCGGGCAAACTGTTAGTTTTCAGTTAGGGTAAAATGAAATTATTTAGTTCCACGGCCAGCAATCATTAATACAACACAGGAGAAAAATTTGCTTCCCATGAATTCTTTCCTTCCGGGTGACCGGCACTCAATGTTCGTCGGTTTCCTCCATGGAGTTAGGAAGTAAGAAGGAGAAGCCCTAACCGGTTTTCCCCCATACACTGCTTTGAAGCACTGGCGAACCCTGCTTGGTGACCAAAACATTCGTTTACTTAAGGCTGGTTTACACTTGTCCGAGTGAGCTTTGAGCAAAGCGTATGTATACGCTTTGGCTCCGAGTGACTTTCAGCGAGCCCCTCGTCCGAGCGTCTCGGACCGAGTAAACGGACCTGTACTCTGATAGATCGTTTACACCAATCAGAGCGGATTAACACCTCGCTTCCGTTTGTTTGCAAAATGGATACCGACGTAGAACTTGCTGTGCTTGAAGTTTGCGAAGCAGTTTCCAAGGGATTAATTTCTGTTCTAGGGGGGAAATTGCCGTGATGAGTTGAGAGCATTAAATCAATTAATTCTAAATGAACTTCGGGGCAACGATATTCAGAGTTAGAAAAACTTCATCAGAATGGGTGAAGGATAATTCGAAATGCTATTGGAAATAATCACTCCAATTATTCAAAAAAGAAAAAAAGAGTTCTTTCGAGATGCTCTGCCAGCAAAATTAAAACGCATATAGAGTTCCGGTTTCTGGGGACAGGTGACTCCTACAGTTCTCTGTGATATTTATTTCGAGTCCCAGAATGCCAGTATATTTATTCCAGTCGTGTTTGAGGCCATGTTATGTGTATCAGGTTGAGCGAAAATTATTAATCTTTTGCTTGGAACTTTCCAGCACCCTCGGGTTTTAACAAGTTAATAATAGCCTCACACGCCTTCTGTCGGCGGTTTTTATTTCAATACTTCCGACTGATCGTTTGTGAAAAAAATCTAATTTGTGGTTCGAATAAAAGGGAAAGGTCTATAAAGAAAATTTAAAAGTTTTAAATTATATTTTAGTAGCTGTAACTGGCCATGAGTAAACCCTCGCTTTTCGAAATTTATATCAACAAAATAAAATAAATGTTTGCACTTTCACTCATTTTTTTAATTGAAAACTGTATTTTATTGAGTAGTTGAATAACATGTAATTTAATGTTTTTTGATTAAAGAAAATTCAGAAATAAATATGTTTAAAAAAATATTTTGAATCCGCCATCCTAATTCAATTTTCTTCTATGTTTTTTCTACAGTATCAAAAACCTAAATTCATTCTGATCAGTAGTTATATCCACGTTATATTTAATTATTAGTAAACAATGGTCTTAATAGTCAGGTATTGAAGTATCCCATAATACATTCACGTTTGTGAAAATTGCAACACCATGAAGGACTTACGCGAGTGAGCTGAAATTTTCAGGAAATGCAAAGTCGCGCATGATATGCAAATGATTAGAATTGCAAATCCGTAGCGCATGCGTATGCTGAGCAGCGCCCTCTGAACGGCTGATGGATCCGAATAAATAGACGGCTGTAGCGAGGCGTGTATGGTTATCGGTGGTTATCTGCTAGTGGTAAACGTTAACTCAATCTGTACTTATGCCTCGTCGACGAAAGAGAGCGAGATTTGAACAACTTACAGAGTTTGAACGAGGGAGAATCATCGGCCTTCGTGAAGCTGGATTGTCGTATCGTGCAGTAGCCTCTCGTGTGCAGCGTAACAGCAGCACAGTGATGCGCGTTTGGAAGCAGTGGACGGACGAGTGTCGGACAACTCGGAAATCCGGGAGTGGACCCCGAAATGTGACGTCAGCTCGCGATGATAGACACCTGGTCCGCATGGCGCGGACGGACCGTACAGCTTCCTCTAGACAATTGGCAGCACTGTGGTCAATAGCTACAGGTGTTTCATTGTGTGCTTCATCAATTCGTAGACGTCTGCTGCAGTGTGGACTGCGCGCACGGACTCCTTTATACAGGATCCCCCTAACGCACGACCATCGCCGCCTGCGGCTACAATGGGCCAATCAGCATAGAGACTGGCGTGCTGATTGGCAGCATGTCGTGTTTTCTGACGAATCCCGCTTTAATTTGTGGTACCATGATGGCCGCATTCGTGTCAGACGCTATGCCGGTGAACGCCACCTTCCGGAGTGCATTATCGAACGCCACAGTGGACGAACACCCGGAGTTATGGTCTGGGGCGCCATAGCATATCATAGACGATCTCAATTGCTACGAATTGTGGGCAATCTGAACAGCAACCGGTATATCCGTGAAGTTCTACAGCCCGAAGCTGTTCCCTTCCTTCAAAGCTTGCCAGGCGCTGTATTTCAACAGGACAATGCCCGCCCTCATACTGCTCGGATTGTTAAATCCTTCTTTGCAGCGCAGCAGGTACAGCTTCTTCCTTGGCCTGCGTGTTCCCCGGATATGTCGCCAATTGAACATGTGTGGGATGTCATTGGTCGGCGTCTTGCTCGTGATCCTCGTCCTGTTGCGTCTGCAGACGAACTTTGGGTACGCGTACAAACGATATGGAATGCTCTTCCTCAGTCAGACATTCAAACTTTGTTTGACTCCATGCCACGTCGTGTAGCAGCACTTATTGCGGCGCGTGGTGGCCACACAAAATACTGATTCTGATCTCTTGTTCTTGTTTGTTTGCTTTGAACATTTAATCATTTATTTGTACCACTACCACTCAACTGTGTATTAAATTGCATTCAATTATGACGATTCCTTCTTGGTGTTGCAATTTTCACAAACGTGAGTGTACTTCACAAGATGCATATGCATTAAAAATGCTATAGTCAAGCTATCGCTCCACCTCGGCATTTTCGATATGACGAAAAAATTGGGTTCGGTGTAGTTTTATTTCTGAATCGTTTCGTCGAAAAATTTTTCGAAATTATAGATTTTTTAGCTTAGGAGAGGTAAAACGTATTGCAGCACAAGACAGGCAGGAAACATGCATCGGTAAGATATTATTGCAGGTACAAGTGAAAGAGGAGAAACAGAAAGTTATTTTCTTTGTTATACAAAATCTTCGAGCCCTCGTAATCTTAGGGGTACATTCTTTGAAAGCGCAAGGGGCTCATCTTAGCTTTAGATATTCTGCTTTGGGATGACACATGGATAAGGTGGAAGAAAAACTCAGCCACCGGAAATTTACGGTGAGCACTTGGTCCCGGAACAAAAAGAAAAGTTAAAAGGACTGGTATGTGAGTTCAAACATTTTAGTGATAGTCCAGACTACATACATATGTCATCTAAGAGAGTGAGACTGGGACTGCGACCTCGGAGAGGTCTAGACCCTACCGTTATGATAAATTAAAGAATAAATAATTGAGAACAATTTAGAAGAGATGCTAAGAAAAACATTATAACCGCTATCAGCCCTCCTTATCTATCCCGGTGGTGTTTGTAGACAGAAACATTATCTCCCACCTATCAGCTACAAAGCATGACGATTCGTCGTTGATTATAAAATCCTTAATAGCATAACTCAGTATCCTGTCTATCCTTTCTCCATAGCTGAAGAAAAATTTACAAAATTCATCACAACGTTTGAGCTAACACCCTACTATTTCTAAATTAGAGTGAATTCTGAAGAATCCCCAAAAATGCCTTCATTACGAAATTCTGCGTGTAAGCCTTTTTTAGAAAGCCGTTTGGAGTGTGGAGAACTCATCACTTTCCAAAGGTCGATGGATACGATACTGAGACTAGTCCTTGGCAAAAATAGATTATTTATTTAGATGATATCATAATCATGAGTTTAACAATCGACGATCAAATTAAAGACTTACGTGTATTATTTTCGCTTCTAAATGAAGCCGGAATAAAAATAAATACCCCCAAAGTAAACTCGCTGCTTCAGAACTTCTATAATTAGGATATAAAATATCCAGTAAAGGAATATAAACCGAAAATTCTAAAATATTGGCGGAGTGTAGTTTTTAATAGCTTTACACTCCACCAAATAGTCAAAAGAACTATCATCATTCTCAGACATGTGTCAAAATTATAGAAATTTCGTTAAAAAGCGAACAATTATTCCAGTTAAAGAGAGAGAAATATGGTTTCACTTGGTCAGCCGAGGCCAATACAGTATCCGAAAAACTAATATAAGTCTTAATGCAAGATCCCGTGGTAAAATTTCCGGAAGGTGAAGAAAATTTAGAAATTTTGACAGAGGACCTTGACAAGGAAGTGGAAGATATTCTTAAGCAGAAGGATCAACCAGTGACATATTTTAGTAACACGCTCAATCCCACGCAGAGAAATTACAGTGGTACGGTGCGAGAAACGTTCAAAGTTCTGCTAGCAGTACGAATATTTAGGATTTAATTCGGAAAGTTGCCGATTAAAGTTTATTCTGTTCATGCGGCATGTGTTTAAATTCAGGAAAGAACTTATCGCCAAGATTTATCATTGTGAATGGGACTGAAGATGAATATGACGACTTCAGTAATGATAAAATGAAGGGCCGCTAACATTTACCCAGAATTGTCTGTAACAGAGAGGGACTTCTAAGAATGGCTGTAAAATTCTAATTCGGATACTGATATTGACAATGTATAATAGGCATAAACAAAAACACAAAATTTTTTTTTAGTTGTTCATCCTTATTGTGGAATTATTTGCATATAATTTTAAACTCATATCAAAGCCAGTCCTCAAACTTCAGCTGAAAAAAGATTGCTAAAATTTCTACGATTTTACATATATAGTGCCTAAATATTTCCATTAATTACGTAACAAAGTTGGACCATATCATAGGTAACAAAAACATGCTAAGATAAGACTCCTTAAATGATCATTATATTACTGAACATTCCTTGAAATTAACAATCAAGTTTTACTATGCAAATATAAAGCCAAACTGCCCTTTTACTTTTACTAAAATCTAAGAATCTTTAGGCACTGGAGTACGCTTACATCTCATTTGATACACAACTCTTTTCCGTTTCTTTATAAGACCGTTTCTCTTATTGTTCCTGAAATTCGATCTTCTGTTTTGCGATGCTGCGTATTTTAAATTTCATTCAAACGATATCTTTTCTTAGGCCTGTGTTTCTGTGAACAGATTTTTGAATCGTTAAAGGTAATTCTTTGGACTTCTGTTTCAGCGGGTAGGCAATGTGTTATTGCATTAGTTGATGCATCTCAAAACTTCAGTTAATTCAAATCAATGATCAGATAACTGCATTCTAGAAACCTTCCGAATTTTACTAAGAATTTCTCTTGGAGTTCGATTTAAAAAATGAAACTAAGTAGAAAATTAGAGAGCATTCGCATCAATAATTAAATTATAATAATTTGATAATTTGAATACACTCAGAATTCGATTTAGGAGTTTTCTTGCTAACTTATTTTAAGTAAATTGAATATCATACATAGAGGGATAAAAAAAATCTGGCAAATTTTTACAGGCTGGTATAGGAAATAGAAATGAGCAAATCTGTAATGGAATTAGTGTGCAATAATGGCACGTTGAAGTGTTATAGGACACTCTCATTACTGTGAAGATTTTGAGCAGTGCACATCAGTACATGAACGTGCAGATTACTGATACACATTTCTTGCATCGGACATCAGACAGTAAAAAAGTAGCTGTTGAAAGGGAATCGTTCTCTCGAATTTCTTGGAGTAGTTGCTACGTTTAAGCGATAGTACCCTAAACAAAATGCATTTCGGTAAACTCAGCGTTCATGTAGCGATGCATAAAACTCGAAATTCACGCATGGAAGGATGATTTACACAAGCGGAACACTTTTAGCTAATATACAACATCGCGCTATAACTCCTCAGCGCGCAGTTTAATCATACACATTCTATTAGAAAATCTGCTTATTTCTATTGCCTCTTAAGTTTTACTAAATATTTTAAAATTACTCTTATGGAGCGTAGAAAAAAGAGATTCATTATTAGTTTTGATTCGCAAAATCTTATACAAGTTAATTAGCAGCTTTTAGACTGCATTACTCACGGACATATTTCTTTCTCAAAAAATGGCAAAGGAAGACCGATCTAATAAAAAAACATTCCACTTCTGCGTGTTATAAATTATTTTTGACGACATATGCACTTAACATTTACATTTTTCACTGCCTAAAACAACGAAAATTAATAAAAATGAACGCCTTGTAGCACATTACGTTACTCAGATTCCGCGATTGTGGCTCCATATAACTGGCAATTATCTCAATCAGAGAGGAAAGTTGGTTAATTATTAAGAGCCGGGAACAGATAAGAGTTTCAGAGTGAAATAGTTATATTGGTTTAATAATTATTTCTTTTATTCAGTAATTTATTTAATAAATCCTGTGTGAGATGATAAAAGGATTCTTTACTAATTTGATAAAACAAGTACATGATATTTTATCTCTAAAACTACGATTACAAACACAAAATCGTAATAAAGCTATTTATAATACTAATAGCAATTTAAATCATTTTTTCGAAAACATACCGAATATTATTTAAGAATCCTAAAACATCTTTAATGAAGTTGAATAATTAATATAATAAGAACGTATATAGAGGAAAATAATAAAAAGTTATGAAAAAATAATTCCTTCAAGAGGAATTATTTTTTTCATAATATATTTTTTCATTATTATATAGACCCTGCTAGAAATGCCCCATAGAAACCAGTAAAAGTTTTTATGGGTACCAATAAAATTCTATGGGTTCTGTTGACTTTTACTGGTTTCTGTTGGTCTCTGTGGGTTTTTCTTACTAGTTTCAAAATGCCCCACAGAAACCAGTAAAACTTTCTGTTGGTCTCTTCTGACTTTTACTGGTTTCTATTGATCTCTGTGGGTTTTTCTTACTGGTATCATCTTACACCATACAACCAACATCAAAGCCAGAACTTTCTAGTGGTTCGTATTGGTTTATAATGACTTTTATTGGTTTTCTTACTGGTATCAATGTAGTTGAAATAGATGCCAAATAAAACTTCCGTTGGTTTATATGGGTTTATTCTAATTTTCTAACTGAAGTCAATAGACTTCTTTCTAAACAATGAAATTAATACTGGTGTCAGTAAATCAAAATTCATTGGTATTCTTGTTGTCTACTGATTATTTTAAATTATTTACTTATTTACTTTTACTTCGTTTATTTGGACACTGTTGAAAATGAGGTTATTTCTACTTTGTAACCAACAGACAGCTTTGAAATTAAAAAAAAAACATACAGTGAACCCTCACGTCTCCAACTCTTCTCTGAGACGATCAGTATTTCTAATAATGAAAATATGATCTCTTTAAGGCTATCAGAGTAACCTGGAAACACAGGTGGTTGTTTTAGAGAGGGTTTTTACTACATATGCTCATTTATTTGATTTCTTAAAAGCTTTTGTCGGAGACATTAACAGTAATCATTTACACCACACACAGCGAGGTCTCTCTAAGGCGACCAGCCACACATAAAAATGCATCTTTGCAAGTGGTCGAGTTAGAGAGGTGATGCTCACAACCAATATATGCTTATGTTCTCAGAAATATGTTTATCTTTAAGAGATTGTCGTCTTAAGAGGTTGCCTCTACGAAATGAATCTCTCTAAGGCGACCTGCTACACTTCCGGAATTTTCTTTACGGCGGTCGTCTTGCAGAGGGAATGTTTCAATACCAAAATATACTTAAGTTTTCAGAAATACTGGTCTTATTCAGAGGCGGTCATCTTAAGAAGGTGATTTCGCCACGAGTTGGTTCTCTGAATAGACACACATACACACTTATATATGCATATATCAACATTTCTAATATTACAAATAAACACCGGTATCAACCATCATCTCTTTAAAGCGACCGCGTTCAAGCTATTTTTCTCCGTGTTAACGCTGACGTGAGAAAAAATTTTCCTCCCTGCCCTGCTCTCAGAAAAACAATATGGCGACGTTCATGGTAATGTTGTTATGGGATATGTGTGATGTCGTCTTGGTGGATAGTAGGCTGTAGTAATGCAATAAATAATTTACAATTTTTACTATGAGTACTGTTTAGATGTTTATAATGAAAAATAAAATACCAACATTGTCTGTGACTATGAAATAATATGAAAGGAAGTAACAGTAAAGCCATGCACGTGTAATAGTATCTAATACATTCAGCGAAAATTTTTTGACAGATAATTAGTTCTGAAATGGATTTTCTGTGCGTGATATCGATTTTCCATCTTTACTTTTATCCTAAAAAGCAATGTGCTTAAAGACTGAAAAGTGATAATTTCAGACTTCATAATTTGGCTCAGTGTGTTTACATCAAATGCATATTGCCTTCTACAAAAACTCTATTTTTGAAAATTTGTTTTTTGATTATAATTTATTAGAAATACTTTTTAAAGCTTGTTCATGTAGATCTTTATCATTTGAATATTATATGCTAATAAATTTGAGCATACATTACTTAAAAAAGATCTTGCATGATTCAATTTTCAATTTTTCGACTAATGTGATGCAGGTGAGAAGAAGGAATATTTTTTTATGTCTTAAAAAAATTGTACTCAATATATTTCGCAAACAAAAAAGGTAAATTTTTTTAAAGGAAGTAAACATTGAAATATTTAATGTGTGTATTACTTATTGAATGAGGTAGGCAAGACTTACAAACCAAGGAATTTTTTTTTGCATTACTACAATTGTGTGAAAATTTAGATGGTTATAGAAGCTTAAATTTTTTTTCTTTTTGGTCTATATTTCTGTATAAATATGAGACTAGAACCACATTGTTACATTAAATATTTTGTGTTATTTTCTTAAAACACATATAATCAAACATTTTTATGCATATTTTAATTTTCATCATTATTAATTTCATGAAGAAAATTTCAAATTTTTTTCATAAACTACTTTTGAAATAGTTGTGAATAATTAATAGAGTTTATGTAATATTAAATGTGCTAGTCTTGGGAATATAAAATATGAATTATTTATTGGAAAAAAATTACATTAAGTGAAACCTCATGTAGTGGTTATTTTCTTAGATGACCACATCTGATAGTGACACATTTGTCAGGAACATAATTAAATAACAGTACTTAAAATTACTAGTTTTGTAAGTCTACAAGAAACTGGCATTATCTAGAATTGTGGAGTTAATCGTTTTAAGGAAGTTTCACTGTATAATCAGTTGATTTAGGTATCGTAATTTTTATGTGGATATGAATTTTGCATAAGTTATTGAAAGGTTTTACAAGACAGTTTAAACCAAAGCTTTTCAAATCATGAGTCTTGAATGGGCATTGATTTAACATTACTTTCAAATATAGATAGAATAATATTTAAGCATTATTTTCTCTCATTAGTTATACTGCGGAAATGCTCGTTACAATTTTCTGCATTACATTTATCTGGTTGTAAAGATATTAACGTAAAAACTGATTGTAAACAAATGAAATTATATCTGCTATATCTGCTTAATTGCGATGACAGTAATTTTAACTGTGTGTATAAGGCTGTGTAGAAGATTTATTTATATTGCTAAATACTGCATTATATGAATTTCATTTGGCAGTCTAAATACAGGAAATTCTCAGTACGAAGTTGTATTTTTATAGTATATAATCTGAGGTCAATAGCAATAGCTATTTTTTAGTACTTTAAATTTTGCTATTTAGAAATTTTACAGTTCAAAACAATATTTCTATACAGATTTTAAAGTATTTTTTTTGCAATAGAATTGTAAATGCCTTGTACCAAAAACATTGACTTAAATTTATTCCAATAATGCATCTCTTTAATTAAATTTATAATCCTTGGAGATGATCTACGAAACACCTTTTGTAATAATAAATTATTTTATATATATATAAACAGTATGAAAATTACTTACTAAGCATTTTTACGTTGAGAACTACATGTTGTATAAATACTTATTATGTTATAGATTTTCTTTATACAAAGTCTGTGGAAGATTATGCAACACTAAAAGTGAGATACAGAATAAGATATTATACGCTATGACATATTTCCTTAATTCCCAAACTGTGGGTTGAGAATCGGTATTTGTTAAGTCTTGTAAATTTTTGAAAGTTTGTTTTGTTACAATATAATTTACTGCATTTTGGGTATTATTAAGTTTATTATATTCTTATATTGAGGTTTCATTTATATTCTGACAGATACAGGTAACGTTTAAAGTACTGTAAAAAGATGTTTGACACGGTATATGTATATTATTATTTCTTCACTATATTACATTCTAGGATTCAAATTCCAGGCAAAACATCTATGTGTATGTGTGCCATAATAAGCTGCAAGTTGTTACTATCACTGGTAAGGGAGTTTTGAGGAGATAGCAAGTATGCTAAATTTAAACTCTTTGCGAAATTTCTAATAATAAAGTCCCTCATTCTTTTTGCTTGCTTTGTCTAGTTTTGTTTAAATCTGGTTTAGTGCGTTGTAGGTTGCTTAAAATTTAAGCAGTGGCTAGAAAGTACTACCATCCTTTGGCAATACATTTCTCGTTAGGTGTCAAATTGTGACAAGCTGATGTGATTAAATTCCATTGTTTAATTTCCCAATTAAAGAACTGAAATACGCTGTAATACATATATATGCAATAAGATACACTATTATGTGTATATATTGATAATCAAAGTCATGATTCGCAACCATCAAATATATATACATATATCATTCGATGGTTGTGAATCATGACTTTGATTATTATCTTTCTATTATTTTCAAAATTATATAAAGGAAGTTTAACATTTTGTAAATATTTTGTTATATGTTTATAGGTACTGATATGCATAGAGAAAGAAGGACAGGGACTTGTAGGCTTCTAGATATTTATAAAATTTTTTTAAGTTTCTTCAGATTGAATTTTATTTAAAATTACTCTGTGTGTCTCCCCCTTATTTAAGTCTGTATATTTTATCACTGCTAATTCTGTATTGCTGGTTTATGCTTGTAATTATTAGTTTTTATGGAAATTTGATCAACAGTTCTATTTTTGTATATTGTTTGTTATAGGGATTCTGCATATGAATACCCGTTCTATGTATGGATACTGCACTATGGTATAATTCTATTGGTTTTGTGTATGGGTTTTCGTTTACTGTTTTGTGCAGTGATTTTCCCAATGGGTACCTGTATTAGTCTGTAGATTTTTGTGTACTGGCTTTTACAGAGATTTGGCCTATGGATATCCGCATAGGTTTGAGTTTTTGTGTACTGGTTTTTATCTGGAATAGACCTACGGAATATTCATTTTTGAATGGAGATTTGGCCTGTGGATACGCATAAAATTCTGGTTTCTGGATATGGTTTTTACAGAGATTTTTTTTATAGTACACGTATGTTCTACAGGTTTCTTTTTATGGTGCTTTGGCCTACTGGTACCTGTACAGTTGTATGGGTTTTTAGGGGGATTTGGCCTATGGGTACCCGTACAGCTGTACGGGTTTCCTTCTATGG
>KK118867.1:99273-139527 GCA_000611955.2 Stegodyphus mimosarum
CTTTTCAAGCGAATTATTTCTACCCATTTGCTAAAATGATCTACGATTACAAGTAAGTAATGGTGTTTATTCTTAACGATTTTCGGGTAAGGCCCTAAGAGATCGACTCCCGGCAATTCATTGAGAAAAGTAGCCTTAATGATATTTAGGTATCCGGCCGCCCTGTAATTAACATCATTAACTATTTGGCAGATATGGCAGAACTTGACATACTCTTTAACAAGTTCTTGTAATTTTGAAAAAAAAAACAGCTTCTCGAACGCGTTTAATTGTCTTTCTACTCGCGAGATGACCGTAAATCGGTGCTTCATGCAACTTTTGTAAGACGCTCAAACTAGTTGAGATGACGGCCTTTAGGTCATTCTTTTCATTAGTAGCTTTTGAATAAAATAGGAAATTATCGGTAATTTCGTAACGAGCGGTTCTGTTTCTAATGGTTGTTAAATCTGGAATCTCAAAGTTATCTGGATCCTGCATGTACGCCTAAATGTTTTTAAGTTCTTAATTTGCTTTTAGTTCAGTGATTTCAAGAAAATTCCAAGACTTTTGAGGTTAACATTGTGCATTCAATTTGTTCATCTAATTTTATGCGAGAAAGAGAATCTGCGACAACATTTTCTTTACCAGGTAAATGTTTAAATAGTAAATTACATTCCTGCAGTTTCAAACCCCACCTTGTCAATCGAGGTGACAAATTTTTACTTGAGTAAAAACTTAGAATAGCAGCACGGTCAGTATAGACTGTTACGAGTTGCTTTCCCAAGTATACACGGAATTTTTTTTCGGCCAGTAAAATAGCTAATTTTCAACGTTCTGTCGCTGTATAATTCCTTTGTGTAGAGTTCAAAGCTTTACTAAATAAAAACACTGGCTAAACCGCTCTGGATAAAACGGCTCCCACGGCAAAGGCTGATGCATCTGCAGATATTTCAAACTGTCCTTCTGGGCCAGGAACCTTTAGCACTGGTGCTAAAATTAAGCTGCTTTAACTGTTCAAACGCAGGATTCGCTTCCGCCGACCAATAAAAATTTGCTTTTTTCCTTTTTAGCGTTAAGAGAAGCTCAGCTATATGTGCAAACGTTTTGATAAATGTTCTGTAATGTGAGCACATTCTGAAAAATGATGCAAGTTTTTTTGAGGTATTTGCTGCAGGGTAGTATTTAATGGCGATAACTTTAGAATCTTCAGTTTCGATAACTTTTATATCCTAAGTATTTAAATTCCTTTGTCGCGATTTTACATTTTTTAGGATGCACTTTTAAACTAGTATCTTGTCAGTGTGTAAAGACTTCCGCCAAATGTTTTATGTGCTCGTCTATCGTATAACTTGTAACTATTATGTCATTTAAAGGGAAGAACGTGGATTTTTCGAGAACTGGCCGAAGAATAGTGTCCATGGCTCGTTGAGAAGTAGCCGGGGCACCACATAAACTGAATGGAATACATAAAAATGCTTTAACACTAGATTTTGAGATAATCTACGTCTTATTAAAATCCCCCGGTTTCATACTGATTTGAAAACTTGCTGATCTGAAAACCTGCTGATCTGAAACTACTTGCTGATCTGAAAACCTGCTGATCACTGAAAATATCTGAGAACTGCCTTACCACGTCTGGATATTTTTCTTTTTTGTCCTCTTTCAGGTTATTTAGCTCCAGCCCTGGAGGCTTAACTTACTCAGATTTCTCCTTTGCCATGTCCAGCGTGATAGTGGCTATTTGAAAATTTATTCTTCCTTTCTCTGACTTGAGAAAGTCTACACCTAAATTGGCACTAGCTTGCAAATTTTAAACTGCAAAGAAATTACTTTTAGTTGCTCATCGTTTTACCTGCACGTATGGCGGTTACTCTTTGCCCCCTTGTGTATTAATGCGATAACCGGTACGTTGTTTAGAAGAATTTGTACTTCAGGTGATTCTACGTTTTGAACCACCACCGTATTCAAATGAATTTGGGAGGAATTTTTCTCTTCCCGAGAACGCTGACCTTTCACTTCTCCAAACGCTCCTCAGAAGTATTAACAGATTGGATTGTGTTTCCTTATTTCCTCTGATTATCTGCCTTTTGGAACTCGCTTCTCTTAGGCGAAAATTCTTTCTTGTGGTTGAGTTTCTGCTGCCGCCGTTCGTTTGGCTTAGGCGTCCGGAAAATTTTGTATGCTTGCCAATACATCTGCGTGCGAATTCGGCGGCTTTCGTATTTTGTGATGAACTCAAATAGTTTCCAAGGTTGTCAGGTTTCTTATCTCTATAACGACTTGCCCTTATGGGAGTAATTTCGGCATGGGTTGTCTCGTTGTCCGGTTATCTTCCATACAGCCGTTTCACCACTTGGATTTTATGTAGAATGAAGCTTCTGAGTTTTTCCTCGTTCACTTAGTACCAGCTGTACAGTTGGACTTCTAATCGCGTGTTATTCCTTACGACTGGAAAGGTACTTAGAAGGGCGGGTAACTCAGGTCAATGTCTAGAATTGGCCCTCTTCTTCTACAGCATCCAGCAGAACGTGTAAGTTAGAGTTCTCAAAACTTAATTTCGCGCTTGCTGCGCGTGAAATGTTCACCCCCAAAATAACAGAAGTTAGTACATTCTTAACTACAAGAAAATTCACTTTTTCTGCCTCATTCTTTATTTTCACTTGCAGCCCTACTTTTCCAATGCAGATAGACTGTTTACCTTGGGCAGCCTGAAACCAGAATTTTATGTGTCTCCATAGGCCAAATCTCCATTAAAAATGGATATTCAGTAGGTTTATTCCACATACAAACCAGTAGACAAAAACTCAAACCTATGCGGATATCCACAGGCCAAGTCTTTGTAAAAGCCAGTATACAAAAATCTACAGACTAGTACAGGTACGCATTGCGAAAATCACTGCACAAAACAGTAGACAAAAATCCATAAAGAAAACCAATAAAATTATACTAGAGTGAAGTATCCATACACAGAATCCCTATAAAAAACAATACACAAAAATAGAACTGTATATCAAATTTCCATAAAAACTAATAATTATAAACATAAACCAGCAGTATACAATTAGCAGTGATGAAATGTACAAACCTAAAGAGGGGGAGGCACACAGAGTAATTTTAAATAAAATTCAATACGAAGAAACTTAATAAAATTTTAATATCTAGAAGCCTACAAGCCTCTATCCTTCTCTACGCATATCAGTACCTATAAACATATTACAAAATATTCATATAAATTCTCTTTACAAAATTTAAAACTTCTTTTATATAATTTTGAAAATAAAAGAAAGATAATAATCAAAGTCATGATTCACAACTATCGAATGATATATGTATATATGTATATATATATATATATATATATATAATTAATGGTTCCGAATCATGACTTTGATTATAAATATGTATACGTTATACTGTATTTCATTCCATATATATGTATTACACTGTATTTGAGTTCTTTAATTGGGAAGTTAAACAATGAAATTTAATCACATCAGCTTGTTTAACAATTTGAAACCTAACGCGAAATGTATCGCCAAAGGATGGTACTTTCTAGCATCTACTTAAATTTTAAGTTACCTACAATGCACTAAACCAGATTTAAACAAAACTGGACAAACCCGTTATTTTCAGGAAGAGAAACACAAGTAGAAGTAAAAATATTAGGTAAACAAGCAAGCAAAAATAATAAGGGACTTAATTATTAAAAATTCAACAAAGAGTTTAAATTTAGCCTGCTTGCTATTTCCTTAAAACTCGCTTACCACTGATAGGGACATTCTGCAACTTATTATGACACACATACACATAGATATTTTGCATGGAATTTGAATCCTAGAATGTAATGTAGTGAAAAACTAATAATATGCATATACTGTGTTGACCATCTTTCTACAGTGCTTTGAACGTTACCTGTATCTGGCAGAGTATAAACGAATCCTCAATATAAGAATATAGTAAACTTAATAATACCCAAAATGCAATAAATTATATTGTAACAAAACGAACTTTGAAAAATTTACAAGACTCAACAAATACCGATTCTCAACCCACAGTTCGGAAATTAAGGGAATTTCTCATAGGGTATAATATTTTATTCTGTATCTCACCTTTAGTATTGTATAATCTTCTAGTAATCATTTATATAACATGTAATAATCATTATAATATGATATATGATAGTTATATTTATATTTATATTATAATCATTTATATAACATGCAGTTCTCGACGTAAGAATGCTTAATAATTAACTTTCATACTACATATATATACGTATATATATATAGTACTTATTATTACATATATATATATATATTTGTATTTATTACATATATATATATATTAGTATTTATTGTTTCGTATATCATCTCCAAGGAACATAAATTTAATTAAAGCGATGCATTATTGAAGTGAATTTAAGTCGGCAATTTAGGTTAAGTTATTCACACTTCTATTGTAGAAAGAATGCATTTAAAACTGTGTAGACATATTATTTTCAAATGTAAAATTTCTAAGTAGTAAAATAAAAAAGTAAAATTTAAAGTACTGAAAAGATAGCTACACTGATGTGCAAAAATTAAGGACGAGACGGTTTTTTCAATATAACTTTGTACAAAAGCTTTGCAAATCAACACATTTAATACCATAAGATCCCCAATACGTAAGGACATGAGTCATGTAAGCAACACTTACTAAAAGAGAAATCAGAGGGATAAAAACAAGCTTTATTGAAAAAGTAGCATGGAGCGCAATGCGACTGAAGGCCGAAACATCCCTGTGATGGCTGTCCAGCAAAAACAAAATCAGGTCTTTAATAGGGGATATGATCTCCCCTGACTGCTAGGCAGGTTTGACATCATTTGTGCATGCTGGATATGTGGTTGTTAATGAACTGTTGAGACACTGCTGCTCGTTCCTCTTGTAGCACCAATCGGAGTTTCGGAATCGGTACTGCCGATAAGTTACGTGCTGCCACGGGTCTCCCTAGTAGGTTCCGTACATGTTTGACGGGATTTAGATCCAGAGACCTTGCCGACCAATCCATGTGTTCAATATCTTCACTCTCCAACAGCTCTTCGACAGTAACTGTGCGATGAGGTGGAGCGTTGTCGTCCATGAAGAGGAACTGAGGACCCATAGCCCTTGTGAAAAGACGCAGGTAAGGAAGAAGAACCTCGTTACAATAGCAGTCCCAGGTGACGAAACTCCTTAGGAGATATGAAGGTTGGTCCGGCTACCAAGCATTATGTCTGCTCGAAAGAGAACTCCGCGACCTCCAAAACAGTCCCTTTTGATGATGTTGAAGGGGTTATTGCGTGTTCCCCGCTCTGTCCAGTTGTGTATGCGTGTAGAATCGCAACTCGGACTAAATCTGCTCTCATCTGTAAAGAGTACTCGTCCCCATTCATTGTCTCTCCAATTCCGGTGTTCCCGGCACCATAGCGAACGCCTTCTCCGATGAGCAGGCGTTACAGGTACACACCGTACAGGGCGCCGTGCAAACAGACCACCACCGTGCAGTCTTCTGGCCACGGTAAAACGCGATATCGGTCGTCCAGTCACCTGTGTCGTGTGTCTAGCGATTTATCCCGCTGTCTGCCGCCTGTTTCGTCTGGCCTGTAAGGCATACCGTTCACCTGCGGGAGTGGTTCCTCGTGGACAACCACTACTAAACCCCCGGATAGCTGTTTCTGTAGTTTGAAATTGTCTCCAAAGTCGTGAAACAATGCTGTGAGCAATTTCGAACTCTGCAGCCACACTTGTCACACTGCGGTCTTCCTCCAACTTCCCAATGAGTCGACCTCGGGTAAAAGCATCCAGATGTTGTCTAGCAGATTGTTTATTCGCCATTTCTCGCTGAGGCAGCAACTCGGTGTGATTTTAACTGCTATACGACGTGCAATCGCTTTGCCAGAAATACTGATCTTACACCGAACACATGCTTTATACTACTCAGACACTCCCTCATTACGTCTACCTGCATATCTGCGCATGTTCTACAGTACATCACCTCACTTAATCTCCTGATTGGTCTTTCTGTCCGCTCTGCCTCCTCGTTCAGCTGATATGCTAATTTTTCGACTTCGTCCTTAATTTTTGCTCACCAGTGTATTGTTACTGACCGTAGATTATATACTATCGAAATACCACTTCGTGCTGAGCATTTCCTGTATTTGAACTTTCAAAGGAAATTTATGTAGTGCAATATATAGCAATATAAGTAAATCTGCACAGCCTACACATATTTAAAATTACTGTCATCGCAATTAAGCAGATATAGCACATATAGTTACATTTGTTTCACCAGTGTATTGTTACTGACCGTAGATTATATACTATCGAAATACCACTTCGTGCTGAGCATTTCCTGTATTTGAACTTTCAAAGGAAATTTATGTAGTGCAATATATAGCAATATAAGTAAATCTGCACAGCCTACACATATTTAAAATTACTGTCATCGCAATTAAGCAGATATAGCACATATAGTTACATTTGTTTACGAACAGTTTTTACGTTAGTATCTGTACAACCAGATCAATTTAGTGCAAAAAATTGTAACGACCATTTCCGCAGTATGACTAATGAAAGCAAATAATGCTTAATATTACTCTAACTATATTTGAAAGTAATGCTAAGACAATACCCTTACTTCCAGATAATGCAAGTTTTTTGTAGCGTTACAAAACTATCAGTGATTTTAAGTACAGTTATTTAAATATGTTCCTGAAAAATATGTCACTGTCAGAGGTGGTCATCTAATAGTATTCTAATAATATTCATCTAATAATACATAATATTCGAATGATAAAGATCTACATGAACAAGCTTTAAAAAGTATTTCTAAATTATAATCGAGAAAAAAATTTCTTTAAATACAGTTTTAGTAGAATGCAATGTGCAACTGATGTAAACACAGCCAAATTATCAAGTCTGAAATTATCACTTTTCATTCTTTAAGCACATTGTTTTTTAGGATAAATGTAAAGATAAAAATTAAATTTCACGCACAGAAAATCCATTTCAGAACTATACCCATGTCCATAAATTAAGGATAATTCGGTGTCACGCGGAAATCGAACTGTAAAATAAATATATCACCTGTAAAATCACTATACACATCTTCAAGAATCATAGGCAAATTTTAGGAAGTAACCAGATGACACCGATGGTACGTCACAATGACGAGAGTGTAAGAGAGTGATATATAAGGAATACAGGCAAAGAAGTAATATTGTTCGCAGGCGCTTTATAAGCATTTCAGTGCAATAACCGAAAAGTTATGACACACAGGACGTATTTGGATGAATTTTTACGTGGTAGAATTATCGGCCGTCTGGAATGTAGGCGTACCCAACTGGAAGTATCCGACGAACTTGGAATTGCACAGAGTGTCATCTCCAGGCTTTGGCAGCAATTCCAAGATGATGGTAATGTGAGTAGACGTTACAGCACAGGTCGCCCCAGAGTTACAACGCCGAATGAGGACTGAATTTTGTAAGGTTATTATTTAAACTAAGCAGTTTATTTATAATTTTAACCTTAACTATGACGTCTTCTATCTGTCTCCTCATCAAAATGTAAATGAGTCAACTAGTATTTAAGTTGAGGTTTTTAAATTGTAAGACAGAGAGCGCTTCTGGCCTGCCGTGCACGTTACGTTTACTTCCTTCCCATTCTGATAAGTTATAATTATTCGGCATTACGTTATATTGCTGCCGACACTTGATTTTTATATTTCTGTATAGTTACTGAGCAAGCTTTGCGCTTATTTAAACTGTGTAGTACTACAATTTAACGTTTAACATGAATTTGACTGTTCCTTTAGTTGCATGACCACGAGCTGTAGTTGGTATTTTTAGCGCAAGAAAGTGCATTTATTTTCTAAATTCAGTTTAAAGAAAGCGTATTATTAAATTTTACAGATGAAGCAAAACATCATAAATTCATGCTCCACTAACAATTCAAAGAAATGGAACCTATTCGGAGTTACGCCAATTTGAAAATAGCCTAACCTCAGGTCGAGCCTAGGCATATACACTCTGTCCATAAATTAAGGATAATTCGGAGTCACGCGGAAATCGAACTCTAAAATAAATATATCACCTGTAAAATCACTACACACATTTTCAAGAATCATATTCAAATTTCAGGAAGTAGCCAGATGACACTGTTGGCACGTCACAATGACGAGAGTGTAAGAGAGTGATATATAAGGAATGCAGGCAAAGAAGTAAAAGTGTTCGCAGGCGCTTTATAAGCATTTCAGTGCAATAACCGAATAGTTATGACACAAAGGACGCATTTGGATGATTTTTTACGTGGTAGAATTATCGGCCGTCTGGAATGTGGGCGTTCCCAACTGGAAGTATCAGACGAACTTGGAATTACCCGGAGTGTCATCTCCAGGCTTTGGCAACGATTCCAAGATGATGGTAATGTGAGAAGACGTTACAACACAGGTCGCCCCAGAGTTAACGCGCCGAATGAGGACCGGTATTTGGCAGTTACTGCCAAAAGAAACAGGCGGAGCACAGCCTCAGACCTGTCTCGTGAGCTTTCTTCAGCCACTGGTACGACAATTTCAAGACAGATCGTGTACAGACCCTTAGGGCAGATTGGTCTATATGCTCGTAGACCTGTCAGATGCTTTCCACTTACTGCAACTCACTGTCGCCTGCGGTTAGCCTGGAGTAGAGAGCATGCATTGTGGACACGCAACAGTGGGCTTATGTGATGTTTTGCGACGAGTCCAGGTTTAGCTTGCAGTCTGATTCTCGCCGCACTTTCATATATAGAGCTCCAGGTACCCGTTACCACCAAGAAAACATCATTGAACGACACCGTTACGTTGTGCAGGAGTGCTCGTTTGGGGTACAAATATTCTGGGTTCCGGAACTGAACTGCATGTTCAAATTGGAACCATGACAAGCCAAATCTATCAAGACCTCATTCTGGAACAACATGTACGTTTGTTTCGGGGCGCCATGGGCGCGCAATTTGTGTTTAAGGATGACAATGCCCGTCCTCACCGTGGAAACATCGTAAGCGAATACCTTCAATAGGAGGATATCACCCGTATGGACTGGCAAGCATTCTCACCGGACTTGAATCCAGTAGAGCACGTGTGGAACATGCTTGGCCGACGAGTTGCAGCCCATCAACCTCCTTCTACATGTCTACCGGAACTTCGGAGGGCATTGCTTTTTGAGTGGTGTAATATACCCCAAGATCAGATCGATAATTTGAAACTCAGCATGCCTAGGCGTTGTACGGACTGTATTGCATTGTCTGGGAGACATACAATGTATTAACAATCGTACCAACTGTTGCTGCCTTTAATTGTAATTGCGCCAAACTTGGCGATCTTCCACTTAAAATTTGAACGCCGCCAACTAGGCGGGAAAATAGTTAATTCGTTCGTATGCAGGCACCAAGTCGCATCGGTGTCAGTTGTCGAGAACTTCGGTTCTAAGTTATGTATCATATATATTATTGTTGAGTTTTAATAAAACTACTAAAAGACATTATCGCCTTATACAGTCCACTTTAGACACACAAACATTTTTTGGTAAGTCGAGCCGGAGCTTGGAATTGGCTCGTGAAAATTTGATGTAATTTCGTTTTTGTTAAACATTCTTTGTCTCGTTGGATATGGATGAACTTCCGTTTTGTTGCGAATTCTTTGTCGCTTTGGATATGGTTATATAATGATCACCTCGTCGTTACCCTGAAGGAAATGGGTAAGTGAACTTTGATTCTACTATTTTCAGTTGAGAACTGTATAATTTAAGCTTCAAATTATTGAATTTGTTTAGTTTATATCGCTTTAAATTTCGAACTGTCTGAAAAATTGTTTTATTTCAATATTCAATATGGAAATAGAGAAAATAAAGAAAAAAAGAGCATCTTTGCGAACTATTACTACGAAGTTATTGGATAAACTCCAAATCGAAACTGAAAATTCAAATCCAAACAGTGAGGTTATTGAAGAATTAGTTGCTCAGTTAGTGGTTAAAGAGCAGGCCTTATATTTGGTAGATAGCGAAATAGAAAAAATTATTGCGATTGACGATTTGGAAGATGAAATTAATAGAACAGAACAGTATAAAGAAAGAATAATTCTTTTGAAAACGCGAGCGCATAGACTGTTAAGAACTTCTGTAAGACAGCAACCAGTAATCGAAAATCAGAATTATTCAACTATTAAGGATACTGGAAGTAGAGTTAAATTACCGGATATACCTTTGCCAACATTTTCTGGCCAATATGAGGATTGGAATAATTTTAAAATTCAGTTTAATAGCATAATTTCTAACAATTCTCACTTATCGGAAGTTGAAAAGCTTTATTATTTGAAATCGTCGCTACGAGGTGTAGCAAAACAGACTGAAACAGAAGACGAATCCTTTCAATCATTATATAAAGCATTAGAGCTTCGCTTTGAAAATAAACGCTTAATTGTTGACAGACATATTAACTCCATTATAAACATGGAAAAAATAAATCATGAATCGGCGGTTGAGCTCAGAAAATTACTGGATAATGTTTCTCGAAATATTAGAGCTCTTAAACACTGGAGCATTGAAAGGCATACATTTTCGGATCTCATACTCATAAATTTAATTCTCCCTAAATTAGATAAGGAAACTCGTAAATTATTCGAAATGAGTTTGAACACTACTGAACCTCCTAATTGGACAGACTTTATTGCATTTCTCGAGAAAAGATGTCAAATTCTCGAAAACACAAATAAAATTACCAATTTAAATTCCAGGTCTTTCACTCCAAATGTCAAGGCAAAGGGATTTCTAGTTAATTCAAAACGAACTTCGACCAATAATTGTAAATTATGTAAATCGACGCATCAAATTTATATGTGTGATGAATTTAAAAATTTAGCAGTGAATAAGCGTTTTGAGACAGTAAAAAAATTTGATCTTTGTATTAATTGCCTTAAACCATCGCATAAAGTGACAGAATGTAAATCAAACAGTTCGTGTAGTTTATGCAATTCGCGGCATCATAGCCTGTTGCATTTTCCTCGGCGTAAAACATCTGCCGTCGAAGCGCAAAATGAAATTAAGAAGGATTCCCCCTCACAAAATCCCCCTCAACCGGAAGTAGCTTCTCAGCTGTCCTCGCTCACCTCCTCCTACGCCCGAAGGAATTTCGAAACTGTTTTGCTGGCGACAGCTATAATTTACGTACGAAACACAGACGGTGAACTTTGCCCTTGCAGAGCAATCATTGACAGCGGTTCGATGTGTAACTTCATGAGTGTTGAATGTTCAACTAGACTTCGCTTAGATCGTGAAAAAATTAACGTTTCGGTTTCTTGCTTAAATGATAGAACCTTCAATATAAAGCAAAAACTTACTGCCACTATCCTTAATAAAGAAGGAGAATATTATAGAGACTTAGAATTTTTAATAGTGCCTAAAATAACTAATATTACTCCAACTCATAAATTGGATATTAGATCCTTAGGAAATCTGAATTCTGTTCAACTTGCTGATCCTGAATTTTACAGGTCTCAAAAGATTGATCTGCTTATAGGTGCTGAAGTCTTTTTTGATTTATTAAAATGCGAAAAGATTGCGCTGAAAAACTCTGGACTTATACTTCAAAATTCAGTATTTGGCTATATTATCAGCGGAAAAATTGATAGCAGTTCGAAACAAGAAGATTCACCATATTGTGGGTTAATCCAAGAATTAGAGGATTTGAATCAAAGCATAAAGAATTTTTGGGAAATTGAAGGGATAGACGAAGATAAACCTGTGAAGAGTCCCGAAGAATTATTATGCGAAAATCATTTCTTAAGAACACATTATAGAGATGAAACTGGAAGGTATATTGTCCAGATGCCTATGAAGAGTGAAGGAGATTTATGTATAGGAGATTCGAAGGATATCGCATTAAAGAGATTAAATTCGTTATGGAGCAAACTGCTGAAGGAACCAAAATTACTATCCTTGTATCGAGATTTTCTAAAGGAATACGAAACTTTAGGCCATATGGAAGAAGTATACGAAGATGTAAATCTAGAACCATCATATTATATTCCGCATCATGGAATATATCGTCCAGACAAAAGTTCGACAAAACTGAGAGTCGTATTTGACGCTTCTGCGAAGACATCAACTGGTACATCTTTAAATGAGCAGTTATTGAATGGAGGTATAGTGCAGGAAGATTTGTTTTCCATCATGATAAGGTTCAGGAAACATACTTTCGCATTCATTGCTGATATAGAAAAAATGTATCGACAAATTTTCGTAGATCCAAGCCAGAGAAAACTTCAACGAATTCTTTGGAAAAAAAATTCCCAGGAAGAAATCAAGACGTATCAGTTGAATACCGTTACATATGGCACAACTAGTGCCCCTTTTCTTGCTACTAGAGTTCTACGCCAATTAGCTGAAGATGAAGGAAAGGAATTTCCATTAGCCGTTTCAGTCACACTTCAAGACTTTTATATGGATGATGTTCTGTCAGGTGCAGAAGATTTAGAAAGGGCTAAAGAACTACAAGACCAGTTAGTAAATCTTTTAAGTCGAGGAGGCATGAAGCTTCATAAATGGTTCGCTAATCACAGGGAATTACTGATTAATGTTGATACTAAGGCTGAAGATTATTCGTTCTCCAATGAAATGAAAAATGAAACAAAGGTGTTAGGTATTTTATGGAATCCAGATTCAGACTCTTTCACATTCAACGTAACTACAAAATCGCATGATTACTATACTAAGAGACGGATTTTATCAGATATTGCTCGAATATTTGATCCACTCGGTTTAATTGGACCAGTTATTACGAAAGCCAAAATTTTTATGCAGAAGCTTTGGCTTCTAAAAATTGGCTGGAATGATATGCTTCCCGAAAAGGAATCTCGCGAGTGGAAGAATTTCATTACATCGATGCCTAAAATTAATGTTGTAATTATTAATCGAAAACTTTTGCCTAGCAATACTGCTAAAATTGAATTGCATGGATTTTCTGATGCATCAGAATTGGCTTATGGAATTGGCTTATTAATCAAGAGTCGCGCCGTTAAAATCGGTTTCTATCCCAAGACTTGAACTGTGTGGTGCAGTGTTACTATCGCAGTTAATGAATAAAGTGCTAAAGGCACTTAAATTGAAATTAGACAAGATATATATGTGGTGTGACTCGTCTGTAACCCTTGCATGGATTCGGAATTCTCCACATGTGTTAAAGACGTTTGTAGCTAACCGAGTTGCCAAAATTCAGCAACTTACACACGAGTTTCAATGGAGATATGTGAAATCAGAAGAAAATCCAGCTGACTTGATTTCAAGAGGTGTTAACCCAGATCAAATTGAACATCTTAAAATTTGGTGGAATGGACCTTCGTTCTTAAGAACAGAAGTAGTTGATTTGTATATGACTGTGCCTCAGTCAGATTTAGATGAGATTTATCGCAAAGAACTAAAGCAGTTATCCAATCAAACTTCTTCAGTGAAAAATGACTCTCAACTTGACTTTAATTCAACTCATTTGCAAAACTTTCTAGTTGAACCATTAATTAATGATCTGTTTTATAATGTTCTGAATATTACAAATAACTATACTAAATTATTGCATATTGTAAGTTATATTTTCAGGTTCGTTTATAACTGTCGAAACCAAGAAAAAAGACTGGGAATTTTATCAGTAGAGGAAGTCAATGGGGCTGAGTTGAATCTGATTAAGGTAACTCAAAATGAAATATTTTTGGAGGATATTAAAAACCTGAAAGGGACATCTCAGGTTACAGGTAAAAGCTGTATGTAATTAGGTTTTTTTTTTGTAATTTGCTCCAGGGAGAAAAATCGCTATTTTGTTTAATAATATCAAACATATAGCATCTTTTTTGGCTCTTTACCTTTTGCTCAATAAATAAGCTTTACAAATAAGTCAAATTTGTTTTGCTTCTAACTCTTCCTTTGCTTGATTTTGCATTATCCTTAATTATGGACATGAGTGTATTTAACTGACAGAAAAGGTCGCTGAATGCATTAGACACGATTACACGTGCATGGCTTTACTGTTATTTCCTTTCATATTATTTCATACTCACAGTCAATTTTGGTATTTTATTTTTCATTATAAACATCTAAACAGTAAAACATAGTAAAAATTGTAATATAGCAAATTATTCATTGCATTTCTACAGCCTACTATCCACCAAAACGATAACGCAAACATCCCATAATAACCTTGAAAAGAACGGCGCCATATTGCTATTGCTGAGAGCGGGAGTGGGAGGAGAATTTTTTTTTTCTCACGTCAGCGTTGACACGGTTAGGTTATGGTTAGGTTATTCAGTTAAGGCAAAGCACACGAGGGCTATCTGCCTAAAGGGAGGGATGCCTTCGTGGAGGACTTTCTAAGGGAAACTGGCTCGTATACACGTTACACATGGGGAAAACCACGAAAACGCCCATGCAGCCAGCCCTTTCGCGGGATTCGAACCTCGGATCGAACTACCAGTGTTCAGCGTCTTTACCGCTCGGCCGCTGATGGGCGCTCAGCGTTAACATGGAGAAAAATAGTTTGAAGCGGTCGCTTTAAATAGAAGTGGGTTGATACCGGTGTTTATTTGTGATATCAGAAATGCAGATATATGCAAACATAATTGTGTATGTGTGTGTATTCAGAGAACCAACTCGTGGCGAAATCACCTCTCTAAGATGACCGCCTCTGAACGAGACCAGTATTTCTGAAAACATAAGAATATTTTGGTATTGAAACATTCCTTCTGTAAGACGACCATTCGCACAAAAAATTCCGGAAGTGTGACTGTTCGTAGACTCATTTCGTAGATGCAGTCTCCCTAAGACGATCACCTCAAAAAAATAAACGTATTTCTGAAAACAAAAGTATATATTGGCATTGAGTATCACCTCTCTAAGGCGACCACTTGCGAAGATGCATTTTTATGTGTGGCAGGTCGCCTTAGAGAGACCTTGCTGTGTGTGGTGTATATGATTGCTCTTATTGTTTCCGACAAAAGTTTTTAAGAAATGAAATAAATGAGCCATATATAGTAAAAACCCTCTCTAAAACGACCACCTGCGTTTCCAGCTTACTCTGATGGTCTTAAAGGGGTCATATTTTCATTCTTACAAATACTGATCTTCTTAGAGAGGAGGTGGCGACGATAGGATTCACTGTATGTTTTTTTAATTTTAAAGCTTTCTGTTGGTTACAAAACCGAAATAACCTTATTTTCAACAGTATCCAAATAAATGAAATAAAAGTAAATAAATAAATAATTTAAAATAAGCAGTAAACAACAGGAATACCAATGAATTTTGCTTTACTGATATCAGTATTTATTTCTTTGTTTAGAAAAAGTCTATTGACGTCAGTTAGAAAATTAGAATGAACCCATATAAACCAACAGAGGATTTATTTTGCATCTATTTCTATTATATTGATACCAGTAAGAAACTAGTGAAAATCGATATAAACCAAGACAAACCAGTAGAAACTACTGACATTGATGTTGGCTGTATGGGTGTCAGATGATACCAGTAAGAAAAACCCACAGAGATCTATAAAAACCAGTAAAAGTCAGTAAAGACCAACTGAATTCTAAGGGTACCAGCAGAAAGTTTTACTGGTTCCTATGGGACATTTTGAAACCAGTATGAAAAACCCACGGTCAATAGAAACCCATAGAATTTGATGGGTACCCATAAAAAATTTTACTGGATTCTATGGGGTAATTTTAGCAGGGATTCTATTAAGGAATTGTAAGCTGAAGCTACAAGAGATATCTCTTCCACTTTCCTATCTCTTCCACTTTCCTATCTCCTGGAAGAGATAGGAAAGTGGAAGAGATAGGAAACTTAAAATAACTGTTATAAAATTAAAATATACCTTACATTTCAATGCATTTTTATCAGGAAAAACTTCTCATAAAACGGAGAGCTCAGGTATAATTTCAAAAAGGCATTAATCAAACTAGATGATTTAACAATTATGAGTTTTAACCAAGCAATAAAAAATTTAGGGTTAATCGCTTACATTATTTTTGGTCTTCTCGTTAGGCAATGTTTTCAAAATTAACATATTCTTCAAAATCGCATGACGTTTTTTCAGGGGGTAAAAAACTTGGAATATAAACTTACTTTAGGTGTTTTACTACTAAATATATATGTGAATGCATGATAAAATCTTATAAAGTAAGATGAAACTTATCCATATTCAAATTAGGATTTATTTACGCAAGTTATTTAAACGTGAAGTAAAATTATTACAGGATTTCAAAATCGAAATTTACAGGAGCGTTTTACCGTGTACTTCAAAACATCAAGTCCAGAGTTAGTGTGTTCTGGCGAAGTTTGTCCGCTTTCTCCTCTCCGAAACGCATCACCACCTGTTCTCTCTTGTCTTCCTCCGGGGAGCGCCTTTTAAGAAATATAGTCCGACGAGATAGCTACAGCGAGATTTTAGCTATGCCGGGGACTGAAGCGTACGCGTCGGCCGGAGCGAGTTACCATTGCCGGTGATTCACAGTTCGGTGCAGAAATAGCTGCTGTCGGCGTAGGAATCTCCGAGTTTGCTCTTGAATCCTCTGTTGCTGGGAGGGAAGTTCGGCGATTGTTTGCAGATGCTGAGTCTTTATCATCTTTTCTTGTGACATATGCTGGTTTAAGCCTATCGATGCTTACTGGTTTAGCTTTGCCCGGTACAGAAATTGTGAGGACGTTGTCGCCTCGACTGATCACTTCATAAGGGCTTTCATATGGCTGCTGAAGGCTTCTTTTCACTACATCCGGTGGAAGGAAAACGTGACTGCAAGTGGATAAGTCTTTCCTGGCGAGTGCCGCTTGCTTGCCATGAGGGTGATTTGTTAGTGGTAGGAGGCGCTGCATAGATTCGCGGGGCGTTCCGACAATCCGGAGTAGGGTACAGGAATTCTCCTGGAAGACGAATTGGAGTTCCGTACACCATTTCTGCTGTTTTTGCTTGCAGATCGTCCTTCCAAGTGACTCGGAAACCTAATAAAATTGTAAGCAATACGGTAGTCCACTGATTATTGCTGTGTGCCATGATTGCGGATTTCAGCTGCCGATGAAATCTTTCAACTTGGTCATTTGCAGACGGATGGTATGGAAATGTGCGGTGTCGAGCTGTACCCAGGAAGTTGGTTAGTGCATCGAAGAGTGATGATTCAAACTGCCTTCCCTGGTCGGTAGTTAGCCGGAGTGGGAATCCGAGGAGATCCAACCTGCGTAGAAGGTTGCTGATGTTGATATTTTATACCTCCAAATGTCACGAGATGCAATGATTAATGTAATTATTTTTGTATTAGCTTGTGCTCTCAGAGCGGTTAAGTGACGTAATGTTTTGGCGGTCTGCCAACTCGAGCTCTGAACTTCAGTTATGTCGCAGTAGTAAAGTTGAACGCTGTATACTTTGAATGCTTGCTTTTTCCATTCTCCTAATAAACGCTGTTATCCCTGTAAAGTGATTAATATTTAATTATTTCATAACAGGTTATGGGCCCAGGAATTAGGAGAAGTCTTTCGTAAAGGCATATAGTAATCTTTTGAATCAGCATTTTAGATTGAAGCTGATAAACAGTGATTCCTTTCGTTTTCTCCTTCGCTATTAACGACTGCGTAATGGCGGCTATGGATCGCGTGTGCGTCGAGAAGCTGAACGATAGAAATTATTACACTTGGAAGTTTAAAGTGGAACTCTTGCTGATTAAGGAGGATTTATGGATGTTATTATTACGGAACCTCCATCTCCAGCAACTACAAAGTGGATTTCGAAAGACGGAAAAGCTAGAGCTACTATAGAACTATTATTGGAAGATAACCAATTAGGACATATTAGAAAGTGTACGACTGCGAAAGAGGCATGGAATATTCTCAAACAGTACCATGAAAAGTCAACACTGTCTCGAAAAGTTGGACTTTTGAAAAAGCTGTGTAATTTGCAGTACAGTGATAAAGAACAAATGAGCGATCATCTAATGAAAATGGAAGCTATTGCGGATCAACTAGTAGCGTTAGGTGAGAAAATTTCAGAACCTTTACTCGTTGCATTTATTTTAAGCAGCTTACCTGAAAATTATGCTACGTTGATAACAGCTTTAGAAACAAGACCTGAAAAGGACTTAACTATTGAATTAGTTAAAAATAAATTGTTGGAAGAGTACACTCGTCAAAACGAAAGTAAAGAACCTGCTGAAGGAAACGAGAATAAAGCTTTGAAGTCATATTCTTCTTTAATGCGTAACATTCCAGCTAATAAAAATAAAGTACCTAAATGTTTCTTTTGTAAGAAACTAGGACATTTTAAGGCTGACTGCAGGAAATATGCGAAATGGAAACTTAAACATAATCAAAAGCAACAAGTCAATGCGGCTGTGGATTCTAGTGACTTTAATGAAGTGAAACAAGTTTCGAATGACCATTGCTTTACATGTGTGGATAACTTACATGGTTACTGGTGTATCGATTCTGGAGCTACCATTCATATGTGCAATGATAAAAGTCTGTTCTGCAATTTTGATAGTGATTCTGTTCCTGAACGAATAACTTTAGCTAACGGATATACTGTGTTTAGTCAGGGAAAAGGTTATTGCTTGGTAAAATATCAGAATAATCAAAATGAGGAAATACAGATTATTATTAAAGATGTTCTTTTTGTTCCACAGTTATCTGGAAATTTATTATCCGTAAAGAAGCTAACTGATAATGGATATGAAGTGAACTTTAAAGGTGCAGAATGCCATATCGTGAAGAATGATAATATAATGGCTTTCGGCTACACCAAAGGAGGTTTATATGTTCTTAAGGGAAGTGAACTTGCTCTTCGTACGAAACTAGTTCATACAGATTGCATTCATGATTGGCATTTAAAATTAGGTCATAGAAATCCTGCCGATATTTTAATGATGTGTAATGAATCTATGGCTGAAGATATGAATATTGCTCCCTGTTCTGCTGTATTGACATGTGAGGATTGTATTGCTACCAAAGCATGCAGAGAACCATTTCCGAGAAAATCTACTTCACGAACCTCCGAGATACTCGATTTAGTGCATACAGATCTTTGTGGTCCAATGCAAACTGTAACTTCAGGTGGTGCAAGATATATACTAACAGTAATTGATGATTACAGTAGATACACTACAGTTTACCTTCTGAAGCATAAGGAAGAAACTAAACAGCGTATCGCAGAGTTCATCAAACAAGTACTAACACAGTTTGGGAAAGCACCAAAACGACTGAGATCAGATCGAGGAGGGGAATATACAAGCAAAGACTTTGAAAAATTGCTGAAAGAAAATGGAACAATACATGAGAAAACTGTTCCTTATTCTCCGCAACAGAATGGAATAGCTGAGAGGAAGAATCGTACATTAATTGAGATGACAAAAGCGATGCTAAAAAGCTCTAATCTTCCAAACAAGTACTGGGGTGAAGCTGTTGTTACAGCAAACTACCTGCAAAATAGATTGCCGACTGGAGACCATAAAGTTACACCATATGAAAAATGGCACAAAAGGAAACCATCATTAGCACATATACAAGCATTCGGTACTCCAGCATATGTGCATGTACCGAAAGAGAAGAGGCAAAAACTTGATGACACGGCTGTTAAACGAATCATGGTTGGATATGAAGAAGGAACAAAAGGTTATCGTTTGCTGGATACGAAGACTGACAATATCGTAATTAGTCGGGATGTGACATTTATACCAAAAGATCCCCATCCTAAGGTTAAACAGGAGGATACAGATGATCTGACTATTTTGAAGGATAATTCAGAAGAGGAGTGTATCTCTGAAAATACAGAACTGAGGAGATCTCCTAGACAAAACAAAGGTATACCGCCTGTGAGATACAATATTAGTTCATTCTCAGCACAGTCGGAAGAAGCAGCAGATCCAACATCATATTATGAAGCTTGTTCGGGTGCCAATAAGGAAAAATGGAAACAAGCCATGCAAGAAGAGATTAATGCCTTAAAGACGAATGGCACATGGAATTTGACAAATGCGCCTGAAGGGAAGACCATTATAGGCTGTAAATGGGTATACAAGACCAAACGAGATTCCGAAGGAAAAGTATTTCGTTATAAAGCTAGACTGGTTGCTCAAGGATACCAGCAGAAATATGGTCACGACTATGATGAAGTATTTGCTCCGGTAGCCAAGCCAACTACTTTGAGAATGCTTCTTACCATAGCAGGAAAAAGAAAAATGGCAGTAAGACATTATGATATACAATCAGCATACTTAAATGGCGATCTATTTCATGATATTTACATGAAGCAACCTTCCGGATTTGAAGAAGATGATAAAGTGTGTAAACTTGTAAAGAACTTATATGGCCTCAAGCAAGGAGCAAATGAATGGAATAGGAAACTTAATGAAATTCTCTTAAGTAAAAGATTTGAACGAAGTCAAAATGACCCTTGTTTATATACAAGACAAGATAAAGAAGGATTTGTTTACATCACTGTACATGTGGATGATATGGTCGTTGCAGCAAGCACAGAGGATTTACTTAAAAATTTTGAAAGCGAAATTGGTGAACATTTCTCAGTGAAAAATTTGGGAAATCTTCATTACTATTTAGGCATACGCTTTCAACCTGACGACGAGGGAATCTTCTACCTAGACCAATCAAGCTACATTTCAAGAAATCTGAAACAATATCACATGAACGATTGTAAAACATCTACGTTTCCTATTGATCCAGGATATTATAAACAAAGGAAAGATGCAAAAGCTTACAGTAAAGTTGAGGAATATAAAAGTGCAATAGGATCTTTACTGTACCTAGCAGTCAATACCAGACCAGACATAGCAGCTGCTGTTTCCATCTTAGCTAGAAAAGTGTCAAAACCTACGGAAGCAGATTGGATAGAAGTCAAAAGGCTCTTCAGATATCTAAAATTAACGAAAGATCTTAAACTGCGTCTGGGAAATGTAAACGAGCACGAAAATAACTCGTTGTTATGCTATGTGGATGCAGATTGGGGAAATGATCCTACCGATAGGAAATCTAACTCCGGATATTTCTTTAAATATCAAGGCAGTGTATTTACTTGGAACTGCAGAAAACAACAGTGTGTGACTTTGTCATCGACTGAAGCGGAATTTATAGCACTTGCCGAAGCAGCAAAGGAGGCAATTTGGCTTAAAAGGCTCTTGCAAGATTTCCATGAAAAGGACACTGTTTGCATTTATTATGAGGATAATCAAAGTTGCATCAAAATGTTACATAATAAATGAGGCAGTGGTAGAACTAAACATATAGACACTAAATTTCATTTTGTCAAGGAACTTGTTAAAGATAAAAATTATGAACTCCGATATCTGCGTACTGATGAAATGACTGCAGACATTTTAACAAAGCCATTAGGGACAAACAAACTAAAAACTTTTAGGCAAAACCTTGGATTAAGTTAATTTGTGATTTATATTATGTATTGATTTATTATTTTATGCAGCTTAAGGTAAGTCATTTTATTTTATTAAGGATTAATCATTGAGGAGGGGTGTTGATATTTTATACCTCCAAATGTCACGAGATGCAATGATTAATGTAATTTTTTTTTGTATTAGCTTGTGCTCTCAGAGCGGTTAAGTGACGTAATGTTTTGGCGGTCTGCCAACTCGAGCTCTGAACTTTAGTTATGTCGCAGTAGTAAAGTTGAACGCTGTATACTTTGAATGCTTGCTTTTTCCATTCTCCTAATAAACGCTGTTATCCCTGTAAAGTGATTAATATTTAATTATTTCATAACAGCTGAAACAGTCTGTGCGGATATATCTGCTAGCGGAAATGACTCTGGCTACTTAGAAAAACGATCGACACATTTGAGACAGTATCGAAAGTCTTCGAATGGATGGAAAGGTCCTACGAGGTCAATGTGCACGTGTTCAGTCTAGCACTAGGTGACACAAAAACACCAATTTTACTTTTGGTGTGGCGTGTCTTTATAGAATTCTGACACTGTAAGCACTCACAAGCCCAAAATGCAACATCCGCTTTTGTTGAAGACCAAACATATCTTTCGTCGGTCAGCTTTTATTGAGGCTTTAACACCTGGGTGTGAGAAAGAGTGAATGCTGCTAGACTGCTCGACGAAATGACTGTGGGAAAAATGGGCGAATGCGACCTGAGGAGATATCACAATGCAGAATAACTGGAGGCTGACCAATAGAGAGGGCCTTCAGCACTAAGGAGGTAGTCGAATTTACTGATAAAATATTTTGCAATTCTGCATAATTTTCTTGCTGCTTAGCAAGCTGGTAGTATTCGATAGCAGATGGTGTGCTAATAGTAGTTATATGATTCCGAGACAGTCCATGCGCTACGACATTGTCTGAGCCTCTTAAGTAACGCATATCAGTCGTAAATTGGCTGATAAAGTCCAGTTATCTTAGTTGTCGTGGAGAGCATTTATCTTCCTTTTGCCAAAATACAAAGGTAAGCGGTTTGTGGTCAGTGAACAAAATGAAGTTACACCATTCGACTATATGTCGAAAGTGATTTATGGCCATATATGACACGAGGAGCTCACTATTGTATGCACTGTATGTGTGTTGTGTTGGAGATAGTTTTTTGAGTAAAAAGCTAGAGGTTGCCATACTTTTTCAACTTGTTGGTGAAGAGCTGCACCCATAGCTGTGTCAGAAGCATCAACTACAATTGTGGGACCTCTGATGAAGGATGCTACAAGATCGTCGCGTCTGACAGATCTTTCTTACATTTCTCAAATGCATTTGTAGTTACTTCAGTCCATGAGAATGGTCCTTTGGCGATTTTAGTCTCTCCCTTTAGATACGAATTAAGTATTGCTTGAGTTTTTGCAGCTTGCGGAATAAAAAGGCTGAAAAAGTTTCACATAGCCAGAAAACGCCTAAGTTCTTTCATAGTTTCTGATTTTGGGAAATTCGCAATTGCTGAAACTTTCTTTGGCAAAGGAGTGATACCCTCGGGAGTTATATGTCCTAGAAATTTCACAGTTGGTTTACCCAAGACACATTTAGGTGCATTTAGTACTATACCATAATCCATGAATCGCTGAAACACCATCCTAAGATGTTGCATGTGCTGGTTGTCATTTTCAGATGCTATCAATACATCATCAAAGTATGGTACACAAAAATCCAGTCGCTGAGAACGTGATGAATAAACCTTTTTTCCAAATCCAGAGTTGAAAATATCCGTTTCTCATCTAACACTTAAAGACAGTCCTGTATGTGAGGAACAGGATATCGATCTGGAATGGTAACATTATTTAATTTCCTATTATCCCCACGTGGTCGCCAGTCTCCGTTGCCTTTGGTCTCCATGTGCAGAGGGCATGCCCAGCAATTTTTGGAGGGTCTGCAGATTCTGCTTTCAACTAGGTACTGGAATTGTTGTTTGGCTCCTTTAAGCTCATCGGCTGAAAGACTGCGCGGCCGTGAAAACAAAGGTGGGCCGCTAGTCTCAATACCGAGACATCTCCTCCCGTATCAATCAGATACTTTGACGCTGTGGATTTATCTGAAAGGTCTAAACGATAAATCTCACCCGAAGAGTCGAGTGATGGCATCACTAGTTTTCTGTCTGGAAGATACAGGGTTTTGTACACTTCGTAGCTTTTTCTTTGAAACGCTGATGGTACCAGCAATGCTCTCTATTACCTCGCCGTTGGCGGCGAGGTAATAGAGAGCATTGCTGTGGTGAGAGCATAGAGAGCATTGCTTGAGGGCATTGCTGTACTACCATGTGGGGATAATATTTGAACGGCATCTTTTATTCTGCTGCTCTCGTTCGGTTGAACGCGATCTGGGACGTGTTTCCATCCGAGAAAGGCGAGATGAAATATCCATTATTAACTCATTTTGCGTAGACTCTTTCGTTTTCACTTCAAATACTGATGCACTGTGCATGTGTTGGCAGTCGTTGCAGGAAAAGCGATTTAAGAAGACCCTCACTCATTCGTGAGCCTCTCCAGTAAGAGGCGTGACGGCTTTTGTCGCCGAGCTGCATCTCGGAAATGAGGTCTCTGAGCCGCTGTTCTTCCGTATCTGCATATTGCGTACACAGACGGTTTTTGATCGCCGTATATGGAGCCTCGGCTGGAGGGATAAGAATAATGTCTCCGACAACTGCTAACTCCCCAGACTGTAAAGCGGAAATTACGTGCTGAAATTGCGTTCACTCGACTGTTGCGCCGCCCAACGCGAACTGGCTTTCCATTTGCCGGAACCAGTTTCCTGATTTGCTGGCCAGAAGGTAGGAGCTTTCACCGCTACATGTGTTACATTTAAAGTGGCTTGGTCTCTGCCGTTATTTTCCATTTTATGAAATAAATCAAATATTTCGGAAGAGAAACTGACTAGTTGTAAATTCCGATGAGGTAAGGCTCACTCAAGCCTCGAGCTTCGTCGATGGAGTAAGATTCACAATTTTTAGTCCATGTGCGTGCTGCGACACCGGGTCATCGATTTTGGTGTTTTACTACTAAATATATATTTGAATTCATGATAAAATCTTATAAAGTAAGATTAAACTTATCCATATTGAAATTATGATTTATTTACACAAGTTACTTAAACTCGAAGGAATAATATTCAGCTTTTCAAAATCGAAAATTACAGGAGCGTTTTAACGCGTATCTCACAGCATCAAGTCCAGAGTTAGTGTGCTCTGATGACGCCTGTCTTCTTTCTCCTCTCCGAGACGCATCACCACCTGTTCTCCCTTGTCTTCCTCGGAGGTGCGGCTTTTTCGAAATATAGTCCCACGGGATCGCTACGCTAACAGCAGTACGCTGAAGGTAATAGGAAATTTCTCTCCCTTTTAATGATGATTTACGCTTTTGCACTGTACCAAGATTTTCAATTAGAGAAAATGTATACTATAAATTTATTTTTGTTCAACAAGAATAAAATTTTCACTTCAAAAATTCTTTTCCAAACGTATTAATGAATTACGGCTTATTTCTAATGTTTACAAACACTGGAGCAATAAATATCATCAAATATTGATGCTGAGAGTTTTTTTTTGTAAATTTTATATGTATGGAATATTTACTTGTGCTCCTCTTTATCTTACTGAATACTTTTAAAAGTTAAATCAATCTGCGCAGAAAAAAGAAATTCGGCGTTGCCATTCGTAAATTTCGAAATTTTTCACTGTAATCGTAACTGTGAGACTTCTATTGCAAATCATAGCAATCTCGTGAGTATACTTTCAAATATCATTATCTGAAATTTCATTGGATTGACTAAGGGGGGATAGGCCATTAGGGGTTCATATATCGGGGAAGATTTTTTATGATCACCTTGCACAGTCGGTCACAAAAGTATTTGCACACCGGAACCCATTCAGAAAATATGCTTTTCAGATGTGAAGGGGAACAAAACTCTAGCTAATCCTGGCAAGACGAGGAAATAAAATGGTCCATTTTTGGTTCGACAAAGAAACAAAATGGTCGTTCAAATCCATTTTTGGTTTGACGAGAAAACAAACAGGTCCACTTTGGTTCGACAAGGAAACAAAATGGTCGTTCAAATCCATTTTCATATTTGAATCTGCTACGACAGAAAATATTTTAAGATTATGGGCAAGAAACATCTTCAACAGAATTTTTCCCAAAATATATAGAATTTCCATGTCTAAGCTCTGAACCATTACCGAATCCACTAGCCTTTTCCAAGAGTGCCATAAAATATATAGAATAACCATCCATTGTATTCACGTGAAGGAGATGTTGCATCGTCAAGAGCACACGCTGATCTGAACGGAAACGCCAACTGTTTATATGGTTACAGCCAAAAACATCGCAGCAAAAGCATCGCGGAAGAAAACGTCGCGGAGAAAACAACGCAAGGCAAAAATGTCGTGGTACAAAACATCGTGGGAGAAATCAAAGCAAAGAGAAAACATCGTAATTCTAAAACATCGGGGTACAAATATCGCGATCAAAAATAAAGTGGTTAAAAAATTACGCAGTTTGAAAACATCGTCGTCGAAAATATCGTGGTAAAAAATAAAGTATCTACAAATAATTGCATGACGATAACATCGCCCGCATGCGTTTTTCGGGCTTTAATAATTGTAAATGGATATTCGCATAATGATTTGTGAGCACAAGATGGAAAGAAGGATAATTTTTACTTTCATATTTTTATTTTTCATATTTTTCATATTTTTATTTTTCATATTTTTATATTTTTTATTATTTTCTCCAACGATGTTTTGTACCTCGACGTTTTCGCCTTGCGTAGTTTTCTACGCGATGTTTTTGCTGCGATGTTTTCGGCGGACACCGTTTATATAGGTAGGCAATTCATTTCGAAAGTGAAAATGGTAACGTGAAACCGACTGGAAAAAGTATCTCAGAAAAAAATCTGAAATGCATATTTAAAAAAAAATGTTTTTTTCAGATTTTCTCTGAGATATTTTTTCCAGTCGGCTTCACTTTCGAAATAAATTGCCTATCTATATAAGCAGTTGGTGTTAACATCCTGGACAGCAGCTAGGATATTTTTTAACTGTTTTTCCCTTTGATTGATAGATATATTGCTTCTTTTGGAACGAATAAGATGTTTTCGAAACCTGTATCGATTTTCTCTTTAAAACTTTGACACTATTGTGTGATTCTTTTGGATGATAACGGATTCTCTTCAGACGTGATGTTATGATTCTTTTGGAAAAATGTTCTATTCAAACATGACATGTATATTTATGATTCTTTTGAATGACAACCGTTTCGACGTGATGTTATGATTCTTTTGTAGGCCAGATAACGAATTTTCTTCAGACATGATTTATGATTCTATTGTGGGCCAGATCCAACGTTTCGACATGACGTGTATATTTATGATTCTTTTGGATGACAACCGTTTCAACATGATGTTATATTTATGATTCCTTTGGGATCCAGAATCCAACTTTTAGGTCCTTTCAAACATTCAGTGAACAAAGCTCCACTATTTTTTAGAAACTCATTTCACAGCCAATTTTATTCAAGAGACGAAATGGTAATCGGGGCGCGAAAGGGTTCTTCGACACCGTTCCCCCCCCTCAAAACGTTTCTTCAGAAAAATGGAATGCCTTTGGGACTTAACCTTAATATAATGGATGGTTATTCTACATATTTTATGACTCTCTTGGAAAAGGCTAGTGGATTCGGTAATGGTTCAGAGCTTGGACATGGAAATTCTATATATTATGGAAAAAATGCTGCTGAAGATATTTCTTGCCCATGATCTTAAGATATTTTGTGTCGTCACAGATTCAAATATGGAAATGGATTTGAACGACCATTTTGTTTCCTTGTCGAACCAAAGTGGACTTATTTGTTTTCTTGTCAAACCAAAAATGGATTTTAACGACCATTTTGTTTCCTTGTTGAACCAAAAATGGACCATTTTATTTCCTTGTCTAGCCAAGATTAGCTAGAGTTTTGTTTCCCCTCCACATCTGAAAAGTACATTTTCTGAATGGGTTCCGATGTTCCAATACTTTTGTGACCGACTGTACGTAGTGTTTTAGTTCTATTGATAAAATGTTGTACTTTGCATTGTAGAGTAATTAGGGTTTTTTACGCTGGAGAGATGAAAAATGAGCAATGCCCTCGCCGGTACTCGAACCTGGACCTCTCAAACACGCGTCGAGTGTGCTACCATTACACCACGAAGGTATGCTGGAAGGAGGGAGAAAATAACTCATAGCTTTCACGACCTTTCTTTGTCACTTATTGAAATCCATATATCAGAGCTGTTGGACATTAAACGTTTTGACAGCATGCACTTAAACAATAGTTAGAAGACACTATGTATGCACATAGTAGAATTGCATGAACATAGTAAAGTGTCATATTACATTTTGAATTAAAATGAATGCTATCCATCATTATGAATTAAAGTGAATGCTATATACTATTAAATGAACAATTATAAGTAAAGAAAATAAAGGAAAGCTTAGGGATAAATATAAAAATAAAAACGTTTTGCGTTTGTAAATTTCTTAAAAATTTAGAGTAAGAATTTCATTTAAAATGTTTTCTTTAGTAATGCAAAAATTAATTCGAACTCTGTCTCTGGGGCTGAATTTTATAAGATAAACATATATACCCGACTTATACATTTCAGCCAGAAACTGGGTTTGATCAGATATTTGTATTTGAAATACGAGGTTGTAGATGATATACATGCAGCAGTCTCTGGATGCCGCAGAGGATGAAGCAAATATAGTCTATCAAAAGACAACTGACTTAAGCTAAAGATTTTCCAAGCACGTCCGTATAAACTTAATAAGTGCTATTATTATTCAAACGGGTTTTAAAGGGAATATATTTTTCAAAATGTAAACACAGTGCTACTCTCAAAGGATACTTGATTCGTTATTGCTTGCTTTGACACAACTGGCCACAATTTAATAATGCGAATATGCCCTTTTGATCTTAGAATTAATCACTATATAAAATTTGTAACGAGATTTTATGCTATATAATGCTGCACCTTTTACAAGTGCGTTTCTTACTTCAGTTAATTCTTCTTTTGACATTAATTCTTGGTATAGATCTTAAATATTCTAAAGATAATCCACATAATTTGAAGCCAGCAAATATTGTTTAAAATATTTTGAAATGTTTGATTTTGGCTTTATTTACGACATAAGGAATGCGTTCAGTTCAGGAGTTTTCTGAATTTTATTTTACATCTTGACTTGACTGAATTCATTTGAGCAGGTTCAGATTTTACGAAAGCCCTTCAATATTAAGTAACAAACTTTAAATGATCATTTTATGTATTATTTTTATTCTTTCGGAACTTGCAATGTGTGCAATAGTGTGCAATAGTGTGATTAACAATATCAAAAAGTTTTAGAAAGAAACAATGTGGAAAGTTATGTACATAATTTAGCGCGAAGGCTATTACGATCCCGAAGAGTGAGAATTCGATTCTCCGTAAAGCCTAAATGTTCGCGTTGCCCCTTTCTAGCGCAATATCTGCCGTCTAAATTATGAATCAGGACTACTTGGTAGAAGAAATGACTAATAGGCTGAGCCACACCCCCAAGAGTGCTAAACAAACAAGTGCCTGGCATTTAAATATATATGTTGGGGCCAAAGGTCGAAATCAGTCAAATAATTTAGCATTGGAATATTCAATAAGCAAAGGCTTAACTATATCTACTGTGAGACTTTCTTAAAAGACAATAAAAAATAAATCAGTCCTTCCTAAATATTCGCTTAACATGATGTACCATTTGCTAATCCTAATGCTATCCTTCTCAGAGCATGCATCGGAATTTTCTGGTGGAAGCTGTAAATGTATAAGTGTATAAGAGAATAATTCTTGGTAGCAGTTTCAATAAAATGACTCCCGATTTTGAGAACTAAGAAACTGTTTATTGAAAATTTCAGTATTTCATAAAAAGTATTGACTTTGCTCTAGAATCTAATGCGAAAAAGGAAAAGTTAATTTTTTTTCATATTTCTTTCGAAAAAAATTTTATCAATAAACTTTCGTGTTAAATCAAATAAATTAAAAGTATACGGACGCTGATATCTGAGCCCCGAAACTATTTTCTCTAACATCCTAAGCAAATTAATTAACGGAAGTAATATATGCGTTGTCTAAAATTTTTGGCTGTATTTGTTTGCTCATTTCACAGAAGTGCGAGTTAAGTGCTCTAACTAGACGAATAACAAACGAATTTTTTTAATCTCCGCCCTATAATTATGAAGGGTACCAAAAAAATCGTTTCTCCATCATGAAGCACTCTCCTCGTTAACGTGGTTTCCCTGCTTATATTTATGAAAGATTTGTTGTTGAAATGCTTTTAGAAGTTCAGAGAAATATAAAATAACGTTTTCAAGGCATTGTTCGGCTTTCTATTAGGGCGTGCCAGGAAGCATGGAGATAGCAGTAAATTCAGTTACGCAGTTATAAAATTGCATTGATTGGCATATTATTCTGTTAATTGAAACTACCCACGTCTTCTTGAATTTAAAAATAATTTATTTCTTCTCATTTTGTAATACTGTCACATTAATGGCATGACGGTATTCCTGTGTAATCATTATGTTCTTTTGCAAATTTCCAAGAATTCAAATAGCTTTGTTTATCGAAGGCTGAGTGAATGTATAGATACTCAGGGAAAGGAAATTAAAAATTGCGAGCATTCTTTATTCCATAAATCCGGCTTCATTCTGAGATAATGCAAACACTTCCGGAAATGAAGCATAGATAAATCAAACCATCAGAGCAATACATTATATTAACTCGGATTAACTGAAAAGAGATTGATCCCTTTCCACTCAAGCTTCAGAGTATTTAATGACAATAAAAGTTTCTTTTAGCTGATTACTGTAAGCAAGTGATCAGCTGTTATTTAATGCATGATAGTGAGTTCTAAAAAACAGCAGCCCGATATGCAATTTCTAAAATAATAATAAAACCTAGTATTCATACTTTTAGAGCACTTATTTTTGGCTTCTTAGTAGAACTACGTTTTTAATTCATCATTTAATGTACTATTTTAATTCACAATCTGGTGATCCATGTGTTCATAGCAATATATTCAATATACTTTTATAATATTTGTATAATTAAAATACATTTGTTAATAATATCATTAGTTTTAAATATACAGATTCAAAGAAATTTCTTGATTATAAATCTTTAGGAAAATAAATTTTAAAAAAGAAGTGAACAGTTGGAAAGTAAACTGTTCTTTTATTTTTTACATAAAAATTTAGTATAATTTCGTTAGGAAATAGGAGACTAATTTTAACGTTTTCTACAATAATAAATATGGGAAATAAAATGCATTTAACGTTTGATTTAATATTCATTAGAAAACTGAAATAAGAAATACAGCACTAGTATAAATGAAATTCTCTGACAATCAGCATGCAAGGAAAATACATACTTTTCCCGAATGAAGTTGTAATGATTATTTTAATTTTATATCAGTTATTTTTAATTTTAAAAGCCTTTCCTTTAAATTCTTGTTTCCCACTTACCACTCCCTACCAGAATAATTTTTTAATATGGTGTTACATGCAAACGAGTTAGAAAGAGTAAAGGAAGTTTTGCTTACTTCAGGAGAAGAGCTTAGGTGTCCTTAGTGGCGATTCTTTGCCGTCACGCTGCTTCGCTGTTTAAATCTAACTACTCTCGGCCGTATTGAGCGTGCCTGCTGATATTAGCCTGTAATTTAATTAAGGGCCAAATACGTTAGATAATTTTATACAGCTTTGGCTAAGTTCAGTTTAGTTTAGCATTAGATTATTTCTTATTTTCTTATCTTGATATGAAGCTCAAGTGAAGGCTTTTCTGTATGCCTGAGAAAGGGGCCACCTGTATTTTTAGTTTGAGATAATAAAGGGTGAGTTTAACCTTTGTCTGAACGTCGTCGTTTACACACTTGGACTCAGCGATAAGTCGCTACATAGTTCAACTAGGTTTCTACGATGTCAAGCATACTTAAGGTAATTGGAAACATTATAAAGTATTATACTATTTATTAAAATCACTTATACACGGTGGCCGAAAAAGATACCTGCATCTTTCATTGCCTTAAATATTAATCACAAATGTGTATTATCAGTTATAATATCTCCTTGAATGAAAATTACTTCAACATTATGTGGGTCAGTGAATTTTACAGTCATGAAATCTAACATCTTATGTGGGCCTTGTAAAGCAAAAATTCCAATTAGTAAAATATTCACTATGCTTTAACAGGTTAAATAATTTTCCTTCTTCCAACATCTTTCAATTTCCTTTCAGGTTTCCTACGAACTCTGAAAAAGTATTCAGCCTACTACACCTATGCAATAAAAAAGAATTAATTGACATCTTTAAAGCAAAAGTGATCAGGACCGTTGAACTGTATCCAAAAGAGACTTTGTAGACTCTTATACAAACGGTTCATCTGATGAGACAATCACTTATGGAGGTGCTGGGGTACTTGTGACTACCCCAGGCGCAAATTACGTATCAACGCAAAATTATCCTTACCAACGCAAAGTATGCGCTGGAGCCATAGTTTCTAACTTCATTTGCGAGCTTCTGGCAATAGCGGAGACACTTGACAAGTATAGATCCTATCCGATTTCTGAGCAAGCAAAAGGAGTCGACTTTTGTGAATTAAAGCCAGCTCTACAAGCACTCCTGCATGGAAGCTCCCTGATCGTCAACGGGATCCACTTTCACCTAAACGAGCTTCAAAATTGAGATAAGAACTGTATTCTTCAATGCTTGCCAGAGCATGTAAACATCCCAGGTAACCAGAGCGCAGATAAATTGGCAAAAGAGGCTCGAAATCTCAGCAGTAATAATGAAACAAAAGGTCACCCACTCGAACGCAAGTGCCATGGAAAAATACATATTGAAGGAACATTCAATTCTAATAAAGAGCCAATTCCATACCATCAAAATGGAGATCGAACTTATAACTAAAATTATAGTCATACTTAGATCTGGCCATCACAGAGGTCTGAAAATTGACACAGAGTGTAGGAAAACCGACAGCTACTGCGCTAATTGCCCTGAGACAGAACTAGTTACGGCACATATTTTTGACTGTCTGGCCCTCCTTGCTAAATTTTTAAAAACTGGGGTCTCTTTTATGAGATCGAATTTCTCCGATGATAAGATTTTGCTGCATATTCCCAGGGTTGTCATCTCTGCTTATGCCCCCCACCGGCGGTCGACGTAGAGAATCTGCGAAGCTACTGGCTAAGATCTGTCTCCAGGCTAGTGGTTCTGGAGGCCCTGAAAAGGTAATTTATTGCCGGCCCGTGGATCTGGCAGGTCTTTGAGCAGTCGGTTCTGGTACGTCGGGGGTAGCTCGCCGGTTCTGCTGGGTAATGGTTATGGCCCACTGGGATGAGCAGCCCGAGAGACTAGTAGGTAGCAAATTGGCAACTAGTGACTCCCTGGCGTCTAAACTCTAGGTGCGTTGGCGCCGATCCCTCCAAGGTTGACGGAAAAGAGAATGCCCGAATCTTATCTTCGCTTATGGCAGTATTTTAACAGGCTTTGCAACACCAACAGCAATATAAAATGTTACTAAGTGAACATGAAAAATTAACATACATTTTCAAAGACGAATTTACTGATTTGTACAATTTGGAACATGGATGGTTGTTCAGGATGTTCTGATCCTATTTAGAGAACATATATAAAACTAAAGTTTCTCGATTCCGCAATAACTTGTTCTATGTTGGTGAAAATACTAGTTCTTGTTATTAAATTTGTAGGTAGCCCTGCGAAAACTTTAAATACGCAATTTTGCGAATTTTGAGTTAATTTATGGAACAGTTTGTATTAAATTTATTGAAGCATATCCTTAGCTAGTTAGAAGTTTTGCTCTGAATGAACAGCATACAAATTTTTGTATGTTTAACTTAGACGCACAGTGCAATTTACATTTGACGCTAAAATAGATATGGACTCTTGTAATTTTTCAAAATTGTATGTGAAAATTAATTTCAGAAATATATAAATCCTGCGTCCAGTAACACAAATATAAAAAAAATAAAAATCTGTAAATTGGATTTTTATATTTTTGTCAAATAGCACCTCCCATTAAAAATGCTCATAAAACCATGAATTTTTGCATCAAATAAAGGTTTCTCTTATTCTGAGGATTCAAAAATTTTCAGAAAATTGCTTCTAGCATAATACACTTGTTATCATAAATTAAGGAAAATCACAAAAGTCACGATTACTGAAAAAGTTACATGCAGAATTTTATGAAACTTACCCACAATATAAAACACATAGTAGAGTATCAAATAACATAAAAAGAAATTACTAGACAATTATGGTAGTATAGAAATTAGCACATGTATAAAATGAACAAATCAAAGGTGTCAGTTTGCTATGGGTAAAGTACCTTCAATATGGAATATGATCGCCTCTAGAAGCAATACAGCACATACAGTGATGTGTGATTCTTTCAATTATGCGGTCTATCAGTTCCATAGGAAGCGAGAGCCATTGCTCTTGCAGAGCAGTTGCAAGCGCGGAAAGGGTCTGAAGGAGCGAAGTGAGAGCAGCTAGGCGTCTCCCTAATGCGTCCCAAACGTGCTTGATAGGATTCAAATCCGGGGATCGAGCTGGCCACTTCATGTGCATAATTGTTTCCTGTTGAAGATGATCATCTACGATGCGAGCTGTGAGGTCTTGCGTAGTCGTCCTGTAATAGGAAAGCATCACCTATTGCCCCAGCATATGGGCGCACATAAGCATCAAGGATGTCATCTGTATAAACCTGAGCATTCACGGTTTCCCTTGGAAAGACATGGAGGTCTGTGTGTCCACCCAAGAGATGCCACCCCAAACACAGATTCTGCCTCTTCCGTATGCATCACTTTCACGGATGTTTGACGGATGATAATGGATTCCAGGTGCTCTCCATATCAAATAACGCCTACTATCGCTTACTAGACTAAACCTGGATTCATCCGTAAAGCAAACAGCCCTTCGTTGATCAGGCGTCCAGTGGGCATGTTGTCTTGCCCGCTGCATATGGTCCCTCCTATGGCGTGACGTGTGCGGCACGCAAATGGCTGGTCGCCTCGCATACAGACCACCTTCGTGAAGGTGGTCTGCTTCCACGCACAGTTGACGTTGACACCAACCTTCCGCTGGCAGCAGCAAGGCAGGATCTAAGAAGAGTGGGAATAGCGGTTTTATTCCCACATGCAGATAATGTCAAATATCAGTCATTGGCGCTTGTCGTAGCAGTTGGCCATCTTTAGCTGAACCTCCTAGATGCCGAATCTGTGGTTTGAAATTCCCTCCAAAGTCTATGAACCACAGAAGGACTCACATTTATTCATCTGGCCACTTCTGTTTGACTTTGTCCTGCCTCCAGTCTCCCAATGACTCTCTATCGTAGTTCTACAGGCAAATGATGCTTGGAGGTCATTGTTACGAATTGGCTATCTCAGATTTCTCATGTCACTATCACAGTGAAATATGTGAGCTTGCTCTCGGACATGGACTTTCACGCTCCCCGCAGATGACGTATTGAGTGCAGCGCCACTAATTTGCATATTGCAGTTTTACTAAGCTACTCTTATTTAACAGCATATTCAAAGTTTACACGGTTTGGCTTATTTTTGGGTGAGTTATCGCTATTTTTGTGATTTTTCCTTAATTTATGATAACTGATATATTTGGTTTCATGAATGTTAATGGTATAATTTTTTATTTCTAAAACTATTTTTGTTACATATATTATGAAAAATTCTAAAATGAATAATTAACATACATAACATAATTTTTAAATGATCGGAAAATTTGACCTTGAATGGAGATACTGTTCTTTAAATGCTTCAATATTTATTGTGTGCAGAGGGTGGTTAATGAAACTGAAACATTCCCGTCTACAATACACTGAACTTTATTAAATCTATTACGAGCCTCTTTTGGAGGCCAATACTGTAGCGATCTTTCTTGGAAATGGTCGATTTAAGTCTTGATCAATTATCAAAAACATTTTAGTCATTCTCACTGCAAAGCAGGGCCTATAATTTCATAATATGAGTTTGGAGTAGAAAACGTTTTCCAATTCTTTCTCCTACCATACCTGGCAGGGTGTAAAAGATGTTCAGGTACATTTTCATGTTCCACAAAACTATTCATTTACCAAATTTGAGGCATGAAAGGAAGAGCTGTCATTGTGATTCACGACTGGGATGTAAAGTTTGAATGCTGGTAGTTTTTCATAATGCAGTGAACGTTACAAACAAGTAGTATTTCCGACGATTTTAGCCATACTGCAGCCCAAATCTTCCCCAGCCTACTTCACACTCCATTCTGGGTATGAGACAGTACCTTTCGTGTGCTTCTGAAAGAACTCGCTAGACATAAACTCTTCCAGAAATGGCGAAGGCAACGAGGGCAGACACATCGCCCGACAATTCACATTTTGTAATGTGTATTATCACACGTTCGTGTACTCACGCCACTGAAATAACCGCACCTTGTCACCTTCGTTGAATCACTATCTTTTTGCTCTCATGTCATACCGGGTTATCATCCCCGTTGCCAAGCTGACTCGCTTTCATGCGAAACTGCGCAACATTTCAAACCGTGCCTAAAGATCTTGAACGTACTCCTCAGGCTATGGAAGCGCATCAAGAGGGCGACTAAACAAGTGATCACAAGCCAGACGAAGTAACAAACAAAAAGCGACAAAAACAATGTGGATCTCTCTCTGATGTGTACCTGATTGCCTTCGAAATCGAAATGACTAAATTCAAAAATCTAAACTAAACTACGGGAGACTTTTGCCGAAATTTAAACTTGACTTTGGCGTGTTTTTCTTTCAGTCTGATTACTGTATAGAGGAATCTTAAGAATTCCATTGGTTTTATCATAATTGCGTGCATATTCATCCTTCCTAAATTCAGTCTTTCTAAGAAATCAAGAAATACAATGAGCATGTTAGTTGAAAGTTAAGCATTTTGCTTAAATGTGCCAAATTTGTTTTTAAATTTGAACAGCTGAGTTTCCAAAATTATGATGGTCATAAGAGTAGATAAGATTCGGATTTTTAATAGTTTTTCAAAGTCGGTCTTACGTTTTGTATTTAATTCATGGAATTCATAAGTGTTATCACTGCTTTAAAAGGGTTAAACCGTTAGTTGGGTCCTGACTCAGATAAACATATATTTATCCATACGGAATTTAATACCAACTCAGCAGATGCATTTATTTGATCTATATACACTATGTTACATGGACCTCAAAGATATGTACACAGATTGCCTTCCTTGCAATTTGAATTGGATAAAATATATTACATGGGCACAGTTACAAGGCCCTTGAGGAAGTATATATTCACAGCCTACATTTATTACAGAGATTGTTTATATTCTTTTGTTTGCCCTGCAATAGTACCCATCGTTGTACTTCTATTTCGAACCCTAGTCTGTTTCTATGTGGATATTTTAGAGTGTGCCATTGCAGATACTGTGCCGTAGAGCTGGCGTTTGAGGGATTTGTTACTGCTACTGGCATTATCTCAACTGTTTCTGTTCTTTATCATGTACATTATTGCACAGCTATCTACCACTGCTTTGATTTTTCGCTGTGCTCTCCTGTTCGTCTTAGTATTCTGAAACCATTGCGGCCAGAAGCTGTAACTTAGCTTTTTGAGCTGGTAGTCCAAACCTGAGAGGTCAGAAGAAGTGAAGATGATCAGGGTTGTCTTCCTTACCACATTCGCAGTCGTCACTGTCACGAAAGCCAAAGCGGAATTGGTACGCGAGGAATGAGCCATGTCCCGTTACAAACTGTGTCAGGTAATAATTTTAAGTCTGTATTTCTGTTGGCACTTTTGGGATAAATCTGTAGACCCGACGACCTGTGTGGGGACCTGATTCCATCGCAGTTGCCACTGTGAGATGAATTGCTTCCGTGTCTTTTTTTAATATATGAGAGTAGCAATAAAGTGGCGTCCTCTCTAATTCTGCAGAGTTTTCCGCCTTTTTTGCCACTGCACCGGCCTTCTCATTTCCATGTATTCCGGTGTGCGCTGGCACCTAGCTGAGCCTTCGCATATTTCCTTCTTGAATTTTAAGGAGTTAATTTCTAAGCCTTTGTGCAATTGAGTTAGGGGAGTTATCTCCTGCTATTGCTGCCAAGCTGGCCGCCAAATCCGGTTAGATCGGTCTAGTGGCTCCAGCATTTCCGTCACAGCATGTGATTGCTGCACTGATGGCTCAATGCTCAGCTTGGAACACAGAGTTTTGCTGTGCCAACTTTCTATGCCATACGTCATACCATAACTTAACAGAATAAATAAACCATTAACTGACTGAATAACCATAAAGTAACCATCTTAAGTTTTTAACGAAATCTAAATATGTTTGTAAATGATTCTATATGTTTCCCACCTGAGCAGAATGTTACTAATCTACGTCAGATTCCAGTGTTCGATTTCAGGAATATATCCGTAGAATACAACTGCTTTCACATAATACATAACAAGGGTTGTGTACTTTCAGTTTTGCATACTGCTTTTGTTTTAGATTAAAAGTATTATAACTTTAACCCATTAACGGGCTGACCCTTCGGAACAAAATGCTTTGAAAACGGCTGTATTTTTGTCTAACAATTCCCTCCAAAAAGGTCTGCTTTGCTTTCAGGAAACGCTTTTAAAATGGACCATTGCCTAGAGCGGTCTGTTCGCTTCCCCTTAGAGTGATGGATAAGCCATAAAAGATCTCCCCGCTAATGAATAGCAGCAAGAGCTTGTCCCTTCGTTTCGCTAGTTTTTAGTTGGTAAATGCTTGATCTTTCGATCATGGGACTGATCAAAAGGTAATTAGCTATTGTGCGTTTGCTAGCAATATGAAATTTAAAATTAAAATTTTATTGAGTTAATTTGAGAGACTGCATTTTTAAATCAAACGGAAAGTCAAATGAATTTGGTGCAATCTTTTGCTAGACTAGGAAGAATTATTTATGTGTTTAAAGACAGGATTTTCTCCCTTTTCCGCATTTTAGAGATTAAATGTATAAAACGAAACATATGAAAATCCTTTTTTATTCTCATCGTTTTAGCTAAATGAATTGTAACTTTTCAAATTTTTTTTCTTTTTCTTTTTACATAATATTCCTGCTCGTACGTGACTCAGTTTGAAATTACGAAACTTCCACTTACAAATTATATTACGACATTACATTATCTCAAGGAACAATTGAAATTAATGTACTCAAATGATATAGAATGTAAGAATGATAATATGAATAGTCAATTTAAAATAAAATTCTGTTTGTAAGTTTTCATTTACAATTTTCCCTGGTTTATGTTCCGTACGAGGAAAGGTACTCTCAAATTCGCATACTTTCAAAGAGCTGCATTAGAAAAATGAATTATTCATGAAACGGTAAGAATTTTCCTTTAGGTAAGGTAACTCTTAACCAACTCAATTCAAATAAATTTTCTATGCTTTGCGTAACTGATTGCAATTCTGTAATATATCATATGCAAGTTTTCAAGTATGTATGATCTCAACTGAGATTGGGTGAGCACTGACAGCATTTATTCTTGAATCTTTTGATGTACTGACAAACATTCTTACTTAAGCCGCCTAGACGGTATAGTAGTTAGGAAAACCTATTGCGGTATGGATGGGTCCTTGTTCGAATCTCGGAAAAGGCTTGTCTGTTTTTACATGTATAGTGTCCGTGCGCTATGGGGGCACTCTTAATAGGTCGAGAGGTTAGTGGTATGGGAAGAGGAGTGTGAGACCCTCGGACCCGTCTCTTAGGGGTACTCTCCATCAAAATTGAGGGCGGAACTGAGCGAAGTCGTACTGTCACTTGTATGGTGCTCAAGGCTCTTGCCAAGGACAGGCGCAAAATTGCAGTCCTTGCCGCGATGAATTTCGCGGGTTTGTTCTGATGTTATTACTATCAGATAAGTCCCACACAACACACATTCCCACGTATTTTTTACCATTTTTATGCCTTTGTCGAAACAAAATTCCAAAAAGAGTTTATTTGCTACTCTTATCGTTAGATTATCGCAATTTAAATTTATTTAAGTATGGATTTAATACCGATTTCAAATTATTTAATTTTACTTTATTTCTGATAAGGTATTCTTATAATATGATTGTCTCATTTTTCAGTTTGAATCAAGCGAAAAGTATGTATTTGAAAATTGCGTTTTGAGTTTAAAAATTAGACACTTGTTCCCTATATGCTTCCTTTCATACAGATAATTTTAGCAATTTCAAATATAACTGATGTAAAATACTTTTCCCTCTATTCTTCTGTATATAGTAATCTTTAACACAATATAATTAATGCGCTGTTTCTCTAAAAGCACGTGTAACTTAAATTGGGAATTGTAAGAATAGATTTAATGGAAATATGCGATACCCATATTAATCTAATAGTCAAGTATTCCTGAATATTGCTGATTCAATGTCATGCAAACGTTTGTCAGCAATACAATATTTCTAGCAAGGGAAATTTAGTTTCGACAGATAAGCTATCTGTTTTCACATAGTTGTTTCTGTTTTTCCTTTAAAATTAAAATCATTACTTGAAATAATTTCCCTTATTACAGTTTCCATTTAGTTACTTCATATATATTATGAGGTATTTCTCCGGCCTTCTTCGCATGCCTTCGTGATGTAGTCGTCAGTACGCTCGACGCGTAACCGAGAGGTCCGTGGTTAGATTTCCGGCAAAGGTTTTGCTCATTTTCCATTCTTCTGCTTCCAAAAAAA
>KK118867.1:144099-243997 GCA_000611955.2 Stegodyphus mimosarum
ATTATAAATATTTTCAGTAATTATGTTAAATAAATTTAGTAAAGAATTTAAAATTTTTCGGACATGTAAGAGAAGGTTATTAAAATTTTAATCTATTAATAATTTTGTATTACATTTAAGAATTTTGAGCTATTTTGATAGTAAGAAGATTATGGAACACGAATGACAGTAACAAAATTTTGAGTATTTGCACAGAAAAAGAAAATTAGCATTTAAAATTTCATTTTTGAATATTCATATAGAATGTATTAAAAGTGGGATACTGAATATTACTATAACAGATATAAAATAATTTAATGATTTATAAAATTGAATAATTAAAGTTGATTGTAATTAATAACTAAAATCTGAAACGCATAAAAGCGTAATTTGAAATTATGGTGAGTAAATATTGCGATTATGTAATATGTAATTGAATGTAAACAACAGAGTGTGTTGTAGGGGTTTCTGGTTCAGAATCAGAGAAGTATTTTTACCTCTGGATAATTATTACTTTCTCATAGAAGAAAATGTCAAGGCCACCATTTAGAATGCATATGAATATATTTTCTAGACCATTTGTCATAATGGAATGTTTTGATTGTACAGTCATTAAGATTTTCTGAAGCAGGAAACTGAAGAATCCTCAGTACCCTCCCCGGGATTCGAACACCGGACCTTCTGATTGTTAGTTGGAAGCGTCGGCACGCGGTAAAAATGGAGAAAATTCCTTATTACTCTGTGATAAGGTCGCATAGAGGTCCTTTTTCTAGGATGAATGATTTACGGTTATTGCTACCTCTTACAAACCACAGGAGAAGTCGGGTTGCCACGAGGTGCTTTTGTTAAAGATTTCGGTTGCAGCCTAGAAGGTCACTCCAAGGGACAAAGATAAAGATGTCTTTTCATCAGAGTCAGAATATGGAGACCTTTTCTATGTACCAGTGAAGGAATACCAACCCCCAAGACTTCAGCCCAGGTAACAACACAGTGAGATATAAAAGGTTTTTCTCTGAGAAAAGCGGAGATGCTTTTCCTGCTGGAGCGATGGGCATGCTGGCCCGCTAGAGCTATCACTCTTCGTGTGTAATGTCAATAGCGATAGTTTATTTTCCTGTTTACAAATATCTGAATTTAAGGGACTGAATGTATCAACATCCCACATTGTCATGAGATACGAATGTCAATGTTTTTATCTTATTAAATTCATGTTATTGTTCGAATTTGTATTAGAATTTCATTTGAACCCTGTATCACAACCGGTGCTTTGTGTAGCGGTTTCGGCCACTACACCACAGCAATAATCTTATAATTGGTTGAGAAGACTAGAGAGCGGTGTGTAAATTCTAATGAATCAGAAAAGATAGTGGTCATCAAAGAATTAAATCGGACGAGCATAGAAAGCTTCTAAAAAGAGCAGGCTTTCAAGGAAGCAGGTTTTGAGAAACAGCGGAAAATAAGGTTTTACAAATGTGGAAAGGACGGGCATATCCGGCCTAACTGTCCCTCGCTGGAAAAAAATAAGGCTAATCTTGTGAATAATATAGGGTTGGGTTGGGTTATTCAATTATGGCAAAGCGCACGAGGGCTATCTGCCTAAAGGGGAGGGATGCCTTCGTGGAGGACATTTTAAGGGAAACTGGCTCGTATACACGTTACACATGGGGAAAACCACGAAAACGCCCATGCAGACAGTCCGTTCGCGGGATTCGAACCTCAGACCGAACTACCAGTGTTCAGCGTCTTTACCGCTCGGCCGCTGGTGGGCGTGGATAATATAGGAACGGAGAGTTTAGGAAAATGCTTTGAGCCGTATTTCAAGACAGCAGTAATTAATGGGGTAAAGAGACAGCGAGAGTATCTGAGAGATATTGGAGCTAGAATAGATCTATGCAATAGTACTTGGATTAATACTAGTGGTTTATTAGGGGAAACTGCGTGCGTGAAACATCCTTTAGACACAGAATGTAAATGATTACCTTTAGCGAAAGTCACCATTGAAGGTAGTTTTAGTGTGGTCACCACAAAGGCGGCGGTTACTCCGGTGGAGTTAGATATAGTGTATTATTTGTTAGGAAATAAAACAGCACAGTTGATAGAGGAAATTAGGGAACCATCGGTTCTTTTGAATTGTAGAAACTTGTAGTCAGGTGCGGGTGCGTAGGAGTTTAGAGAGAGCGGGCGCGAAGAACTTAGATTCCAGATCAGAAGATGAGGAATAGATAAGATGTGAAAGTGTTCTGAATAATAAGATTTTGGAAGAAGAGAAATTAACAAGTAATATGGAAGAGTTCATTCGAATTCCAGTCATCAGTTCAGAAGAAAGGTCTATCCTTGTGGACATCTCGCCAGCAGAATTGGCGGAAGCACAAAAGGCATGCGCTAGTTTAGCGGCCCTATGGAAGAAAGGAGAAAGCCAAACAGAAGTAGAGATTAGAATTGTAAAGAGGAGGCTAGTCAGAGTGGCAGGTTCTAAGAAAGGGGAAGAAAAGCTTCAGCTCTGTGTGCCATTTCTTTTCAGGAAAGGGATCTTGAAGTTATGCCACGAGGAAATCTCTAGTCATTTAGGGCAAACAAAAACATAAGCTAGAGTTTTCATACACTATTTCTCGCTTAATTGTTACCAGGAAATTGAAGAATTTGTGAGGACGTGCGATATTTGTCAGCGTGTAGGTCACAATAGGGATAAAAAGAAAGCCCCAACGAAGATTGTGTCAGTTATATCAGAAGTGTATAGCAGATTAAATATTGAAGCAGTAGGACCTTTGATCCCTAGTTCACGCGAAAATAAATACTTAATTACGTCAATTTGTGTTGCTCCCAAATATCTAGATACCATTCCTATGCAGAATCCAAGCTCTAAAAGTGTAATTCAAGCCTTAATGCAAATGTTTTCTAGATCAGGTTACCCAAATGAGATTCAGTGTGATTTAGGTAGATTGTTTAATAGTGAACTTGCATCTGAGTTTTTTGTTCGCAATTAAGGTGTATCATTCTCCGGATTATCCTCAAAGTCATTCTGTTAAGGAATCCATTCTACTTTGAGAAAGGAATGGAAGGCTTTGTGCTTGGAATACGGGAAAGATAGGAAAGCAACTAGTGTGTTTCCCAATTATACCGTAGATATTTCAGGTAAGAGTAACAGTGATACCACTTTTCATGTGAATTTGATTGAACCTTATCATCAGAGCTCTGAGGTTGTGAATCCAATGATAGAATGGTGCTGGGGAATATCGAGGAAGTGGCTGATATTCCCTATCTTTTGGCTGATCTAACGAAGATCGAATTAGTGAAAATGATAATTGTTGCAAAATGTTTTTGTCGTGTTTTGCATATTCTTTTTAGGTTCAAAATTATTCGCATCCTGTGTTTCTTTTTCAAAATATTTAGAATCAAACGTTTTTATTCTAAGTGTTATTATTTTGTAAAATTTGGGAATTCTTAGTCTCCAAGACTGAGAAATGTACTTTATGTTAGGGAGACAATAGCAGCAGTTTGTGTTAAGGGGCAATCTTTTTGCTGTACAAAACTTCCAAAAGTTAAGCACGAAGATGTAAAATGCAACAAAATCAAGAAATACTGCTTTGATTGACACAAAATTCGAGAGGAAGTAGCATATATATTTATGCATAAAACAAATTAATAATTATATACAGAAATGAAAACAATATTAAATTTTTGTAAGTTATCAGATAATGACATACTGGAGACTTAAACAGAATTATGTATAAAGTGAAAATAAGCAGCATAAAATGAAAAAAAGAACATTAATAACGTATGTGATCCCCCTCATCTGTATACAAAGTTTACACATTGTAACCATGCTTTCAATTAGGTGGTCAACCACCGCAGAATTAAGTAATCGCCATTCTTCTTGTAGAGAAGATGTTTTCAGCTCAATAAGAGTGGCTGGAGGTGGGAAACGTGAAGATACAGCACGGCCGAGAGCATTCCAAAGATTTTCAATGGGATTAAGGTCGGACGAATGTGCTGGCCACGCCATACGTGCAATCCGTTCACACTCCAGGTAGTCATCGACAATGTCAGGTCTATGGGGACGTGAGTTATCGTCCATTAAAACAAAAGTGGTTCCAACTGCTGCAGCGTATAATCTCACAATGGGTTCTAGGACTTCATCTCGATACCGGACAGCCGTCAAAGAACCCCGTTGAAAGATGTGCAGGTCGGTGCGTTAGCCTAATTAAATCCCTGCCCCCACCATAATGCTTCCGCCTCAGAATACGTGATGTTCGATGATATTTTGGGACTGATTGCGTGTTCCTTATACGCTTGTCATCTGCCTCCACAGCAAATCTTGACTCATCAGTAAACATGACATTGCCCCAGTCAGACACATTCCAATTGACATGTTCTCGGCACCAGTGTAATCGTGCCCTTCTTGATTGGACGGCTAGAGGAACACAAACTCGAGGTACCCGTGTATACAGTCTACTCATGTGTAATCTTCGGCGTACAGTAGCTGCAGATATCGCCTTACCAATGGAAGCTGTGACCACAGATGTCACACATGTGGAGGTCGCTCTGCAATTCCGGTTGGCTACAATAGCAATATATCGATCTTCCGTGGGGGTTGTAACCTTTGGAATTGTTTCTATAAACGTGAAATTACAGAATGATGAACGCCGAAGAAAAGAGCAACATCTGTGATCGACTGTTCTGCTTCAATGCGCCCCACAGCACGCCAGCGCTGAGAATCTTCCATTCGTCTTCTGAAAGTCATGGAAGCACGTATGTTTTGAAAACAAATTGCGCGAAAGTTTTAAACACCTTCTATCAGCTTACACATACAATCAGCTTTTGTAACCCTTCATAAAGCTGGCTTCTTATAAGACTGCCTTTTTTGCATATTTCTTGACGTGAAAGCGCGATTGATTGTTCCCTAACATATTTGCAAACTTCCATCTACCTCTGCAGCGAATTGCATCCTCTTCAATTCTGAATGGCTTCCGGAAATTAGCATTTTCCTCTCCGTGTTTAACTTTTGAAAGTGAGTGTATTTTTGCTTTTATGTTATCTGTCTTAAGGGGATGTTATCTAGGAAAAAGTGAAGGTTATAGTAACTGGCTTCTGTATTATCACTCAAGTGGTTACCACTTTTGTTCTGGAAGCAGTGAAATGTACTTAGAATTTTCCTTTTCGTATTCTCGGAAAATTCTTCTATGACTGAAGGAGTTGTGATAAGGTAGCATAGAGGTTCTTTTTCTAGGATGAATGATTTAAGGATATTGGTACCTCTTACAAACCACAGGAGAAATTCTTTTGCCACGAGCTGCCTTTATTAATCATTGCAGCTGCAGCCTCGAAGGTCCAAGCTACAAAGGAATAAAGAAGTCTTTTCATCAGGGTCAGAATATAGAGACCTTTGTTATGTACGAGTGAAGCAATACCAGCCCCCAAGAGTTCAGCCCAGGTGAGTGACACAGTGAGATAAAGCTTTTAGCTTTTTTCTGAGAAGAGCCATTACGCTTTTTCTGCTGGAGCGATGAGCATGCTGGCCCTGTAGAGCTACCAATCCTCGTGTGTAATGTTAATAGCGATATTGTATTTTCCCGTTTACAAATACCTGAACTTACGGGACTGGATGTATCAAAGTCCCACATTGTCATACACTGCGAATATCACTGTTTTTTTCTTATTAAAATTCATGTTATTGTTAGAACTTTCTTTAGAATTTCATTTGAACCCTGCATCACAACAGGGGTTTTGTGTAGCGGTTTCGGCCACTACATTACAACTCCTTCTTACTTAAAAGGCGAGTGGAGTGGTGGGAAACCCCGAAGCCGCAAGCCCATTTAATTCGGGTGTAACTTCTGGAGTCTTAGAATTTTTTGATGTCAGAAAACTGAAGAAAAAAGCGCAATGCTAGCTGGGATTCAACTAAGGACCACTCAATACGCATCAGATGTGCTTCCAGTACACCTCCAAGGTGGGTGGAAAGGAGTGACAAAATGCCTAATACAATGCAGTTTCAAAGGAGCAGTTAAATTACACTAGGTGAGGAAGTCTTTTCAATGACAGCTCGAGAAACTGTTAACCAATGTTGAAATAACAACAAAGCAGTCAGTATAGGGTATATGCTTTTTAAAAAATATGCTAATTTTAAGGCTATGCGTAGAATAAGATTTACGTAATGACGGAGCTTTATGCATTAAGATGTTATGAGTCATGCCGATTTGAAATTTCTTTCTTTTTGTGAAGCACATTCTTAACAAGAATTACTCCTTGATATGAATGCGATCAGCTAGCATGCCTTTGATCAAATTTCCGACTTTTCTACATCTTCATAACAAATAATTTCGATGGAGTAATGAAACTTGCAGCAGCGAAAAGCAAGCAGGTCGGCAGAATGAAAGCGACAGCGAGACTGCAAAATGTCCATGATTGAAAATTTGGTGCAGAAAGTTTACTTTCAGTTTAACTTTATTTCGATTAGTTAATATTAAGTTTTGGTTCCCAATTCGAAATCACTATTTTCTGAACTGTTATGTAAATACATGCATCATATGCAGCAGTTTTGTGTGCTGCTTTATGCGGCATATGCAGCAATGCTGCGATATTGCATCATATGCAGCAACGCATCTCATGCTGCGTTAAAGCAAGAAACAGAGGACATGGACTAATTTTGAAAGGATACAGTTTAGAGGAATGTATTCTAACAAATTTTTATTTTTATAAAATAACGGAAATTACCAAATTAGGAGACTATTGAAATTAAATTTAGACTTTCACATATATACTTTTTATCGTATCTAACTATCTATATTGTTCTTAGCTTAAAGATATATTTGGGATTGAGTCATACCAGATAATGCCTCATTTCATTTTATTTGATTTTACTATTTGGAATTCTTAAATTTTAAACTTGTCTTTCATAATTAAGAAATTTAGCTGTGGTTTTAATTAAATAAACTAAGATTAATTTAAGCAAGTCTCCGCGTGACGAGAGCGCTTTCAAAACAATCTTCATTATTCTGTTGTATTACTTAAATTTGATATCTTTTAATTTTCGGTTTATTTGAATTGCTTATAAAAATGTTTAATAGATTGAAAATTAACGTACTAACCTTTGATTTATACTGCCATTAAAAGTTAATGTTTTGGTTTCTTATGAAGGTTTTAAAGTTTGTCGAAAAAAAATTTAAATACATATATGTATAGATATAAATACGTATAGATATATAGTTAGATAGATAGAGGGAGATAATAGGTAGAGATTTAGTAGAACTTTGCATACTCTAACTTTGATAATTAAACATTTTTGATAAGACGAAATGAATATTCCCTTCAGACGAAATCTATTAAATTTAATGTTCATTTTTTTAGACTGTCGAATTTCTTCAGCTAAAATATTCGACTTCGGCCCTCACTTTTCCTTGCTGTTAACAGGCCTAATCCTTTCGTCTAAGCGAGTATATGTGACATGAATCAAACAGAAAATAACCGTGTTTAATTATTAGAAAAACGGAAACTATTTAGCATAGTTCAGATAAAATAAATAAGCATAGTCAAAACAAAATAAACGAAACAGATATTCTACAAGAGATTTGAACGTGTTACTTTCTAACTGAAAACGTCTCATGTTAACCTTAAATGACCGAAGGCTAGGGTAAACAGATAAGCAAAGACTATACAGAAAGTGTTTAGTACTTTATATTTAATTTTCTTCCTCATTTCTGAGTGATACGATATACGTGTTATCAAAGTTTTTAGGCTAGATGTAAGTATTTCATTTTAAGTAGGCGATATCAGGTTTATGTCTTACACGTATAATTAGGAAACTTTGCTAAGGCGTATTTAGAAGTTACAGTTCATATTACAAGAAGTATTCATCTAAATAAAAAATTTAAAACGGGTTTACAATAATATTTCTAGAGTAACTGTGTCAAGACTACTCTTCCTTCTAATTGATTTTGCAAACATTACTGGAGTCCTGAGTCGGAACAGGGAGCTTACTCAAAGCTATGTTCGTGTGTATGTAGAAAATAAAACAAAGGTAAGGAGGGTTAAATTTACCCTTCATTCTCACAGCGTACATGTGATCCCGCAGCTCGGGGTACAAAGACCAACACTTTTGGTCTAGAACGTAGAAAATAAGAAAATGAACTAACTTAACTAAATAGAACTGAGATACGTCTTCAAATATTAAAGCGTCTAGACTCCAAACCTCACTTTTGCTCATCGCCTGGGTTTCGGAATGACAGAGGGAAAAAGGGAATTCGTCCAAGCGCTCACAAATGCTCATGTTGGATTTCATCCAAGCGCTCACAATTGCTCACGTTCGAAGACTGCCTGCTTATATTGCTATCGCTTTAAATGCTAACGAATATGTGTTAGTGGTGCTATATTTACTTAGCTTAGTTTTCTTAAAAATAAACTGGCTAAAATTATAAAATACCCCCCAAAACAATTATTAAAAATCTTAAAAGTACCAAAACGTTCTGTGTTCTCCCTAGCTCAGTGGTTAGCGCCTTAGACTCGGCACCAAAAGGTCCCAAGATCGAATCTCACCAATCGCTGCGTGATTTTTTCGAACTTATAATATTCTTATAAGTTCTTCTTTTTGTCTCTGTAATTTTCTCAAGTCATGTTGACTTCCTTTTTATTTTTACTTAACGTCTTTCATGTATTTTTTCCTATTTCTGCTCCCTTTTATTAACTATGATGTAGAGGTAGAGGGTTCTTTACCCTAGGCCATTGTCATTATACTCCGTGCCCTAGGCACTACGTAATAATTAATCATTGGATCCTTGGAATAAACTGGCTAATTTTATTCTGTATATTGTGTATTATAAAAATAAATAATAAAATATAATAAAAATAATAAAATATAATATAAGATATAATAAATATTATAAAAATAAATAATAAAATATAATAAATAATTGTGTATTATAAAAATAAATAATAAAATATAATAATAAAATATAATAAAATTCTGAAATATGTCAGAAGACACGCTAGTATTTTCACTTTAGTTTCAAACACGCACGATACGCTATAGACTAAAATTCCCTATATTCAAAATCCCTTTTCCCTTCTTCATTTCCCAGAGAAGGGATAAAACCGGGTATGAGCAAAAGTGAGGTTTGGGGTCTAGACGCTTGTTTCAAATATCAGCAAGACTAAATTCTGGTCTTAAAGGTAGACAACGAAAATCACATGCGTGGTAAAGGCCGCGAGAAATCGCTCTTTACTACTTGTCTTGGCTAAAAGCCATGTCTTAAATACTAAAGTTTGCAGCCTCATTTGCATACACTAAATCTATTCACGCTTATTCTGGCCGGAAATAGAAGCTAAGGGAAGATAGTAAACGTTTAAAATAAAATAAACGTTAGTAAAACTTAAAATCCTTACAACTGTATTGCATTTTGTATTTCCTTCAGCGATTCTCGTTTTTAACGTAAGCATAATTTAAAAGCAATGGCTTCAGTTTTTGTTTCAAAATTTTACTGTTAAACGTTTCTAATATTTAACAAGGATTTTTTTCTTATACTTTACAGAAGGAATTCGTTTCATTGGTGTTCTAATTAATACGGAAACAGAAAAACCTATACTTATTGCCTAAAATTAGTTTAATAGCAAGTTTTCTAAAACCAAGGAAAAATGAGTATTTAATGGAATTCCTTCTGGAAACGAAATATTGAAGCATTTCATTTGCAAAAATCATGCTATTAAAATCTTAAATATTGAGGCTCTTGGAAAATCAGTTAATAAGTAAAACACATTGTAGCTACTATAAATAAATAGCACTTTAGCCCTTTCTCCTTCTTTTAGAAAACACCAAGTTCGGAAATGTGGAAGATTGAAAGAGAGGTACTGTATATTCGAAATGGCAGAGTAGCATTCTACCACCTAAGGGTTACTCACATTGAGAACAATTCTTTTTCATTCTTATCTTCTAAGCCAAGGAAAGTAAACGAGAGGGATAGTAAGAGACTTATCTTGGATTTATAAGCTTGATGGGAAGAGAATAAAATAAATCTGAAAGGAGAAAATTTCTTGAAGAGTTATTAATTTTTCCAACCTACAGGTTGGGTGTCAGACAAAAAGCGCTTTTACACATGAAATCTAAATTCAGTATTGTTTAGAAATAAGTTGCAAGAATTCAATAAAAGCGAAAAGCGAGTAAGAGCCTAAGCTAAATACTTCCTACAGTAGGGTATGACAAAATATACCGAGAGTTTTGGATTAAGACACCATATTAGAAGTAAAAGCTACACACATTTAACTTGTAGCGTTTAAAAAATTTGAACTAAGAGAGCTGTTACTTAAGAAAACAACAATCATGCTCAAAGTTAAATAAAAATAAAACAGAATTCTATCTAAATATAAGGATAAATATAAATATTTTATTGTATGCGGATCTTGCTTTAACTCATTAACTGCAATTAACTCCGAGTTGTGTGATGTTGATGCCTCGGAGGGTTACGGTGTTTTTAGCAGCCGCGCACCTACGAGGCCGAAATCAAATGTACAGGTTTGACTTACAGATAAGGCTTAGTTGCTTGTATGTTGATTTCTTTTACTTCGTGAGTAGTTGTATCTGTTGCCTTCAGCATTTTAAATCAAATAAAAGTGTTCAATATTACAAAATAACAAGAGGTTAATTTAGAAGTCAAACAACAAAATCAGCGTTATATTTGCAAATTTTCACAGGACTAGTATCAATGGTTTTACCGAACCATCAGCCTCAGCTGCCAAAGAGCAAATGAAAGAGATAAGATACAGTGATAAAAAAGGCTGGACAGTAGTAAAATTACTGGCGCCATCTATTGATAAAACGAGAAATTCTTTAAAGAAACCATATTTCAACAAGTCGTAGTTATCACCATTTTCTTAACAGCTCCAGGCCCATTTGTTTCTTACCTAAATAGATTTTTATTAAAACAAACTATCAGCTGCCTCTGTGGTGCAATATGTTCAATAGATTACTACATGTTCGTTTGCCAAATTACCAAAAAACTTCACTTCCGTCCATATGCTCCAGAAACTGCTAAAATTTCGTTTCGATAATAACTTAAGAGCAATATCCTAAGACAAAAGCTTAAGACTTTAACAAACTAATTGACTTCATATGGTGACAATCTAAAAGCAGTTTAACTTCTATTCAGTATAATAACAGACAATATCGCAATACGTACTCTTCCAAGACAATGATATTAGATATTTGACTTTTGATATTGACTTTGGAATTTTTGAATTGATTTATTTGACTTTGATTTGAATTGATTTATTCGACTCTATTTCTAGGGATAGAAACACTCCCATTATCTGTAATGCTTATGATAATAGGGAAATGATCGCTATTATATATATAATTCTCGACATTAAAGAAACAGAATGGCAAAAGCTGTGGAGAAACAATAGCGAGGTCAATCGAATGAAAGGTCCTTGTTGGCTGATGAAAGTAAGTACTTTCTGTGCTATTGAGGATACAGAGATAGTGGTCGCGGAGTAGCTGTTCAATTTCCTCGTCGGTTTGTGTCTTTACTACCCCACAAGGGATTGTGTTCATTGAAATCACCGATCAGAAAAAACGGAACTGGTAGTTGGACAATTAAATTCTCTAAGTCTCCTTGATCAATGTTCTCATTAGGCCGGATGTAGATACTGCAAACAGTTCTTAGTGTCCGAATGTTCAACTGTACTGCAACCGCTTGGAGGGGGGTATCCAAGAGGAGAGCACTTGAAGGGCAATTGATTGAGGTAAGCAAACAGACACCACCACTTGCGCGTTCATTGAATGTCTTATCCTTTCTTATCATTGAGTACCTACGAAACTTTGCAAAATTACCAGGTTTGAGGAATGTCTCTTGTATCGCTTTACAAACGGGTTGATGTTTATTAATAAGCTGCTTAATACCATCAATACCCTGGTAGAAGCCCCGGCAGTTCCACGAGATGAGAGTAGCCATTAAGAATGTTTATTGCTTCGATGATGTTTCTTTGTTTTGTGAGGCAAAACATTTCTCGGGAGATCTTTGCTTCTATCTGTTTCCATCTCAGATTCAATAAAGTAAGAAAAGATCCCTTCTATAGAGCTTGAGCTTCTGCTTTCTGAGCTTTTAATTTTCTTTTTTGAACTCTATGTTTGTGTTTTTATTTTTGAACTTTCTGCAGTCTGTTTGGGAGGTGGCAGAAAAATGTTTTCTTTGTCATTTGTTTTTGATTCAGGTGTCTTTTACGGTGTGCTATGCGAAGTTTGTGTACTTATTGACCGATATGATTTAGTGGCTTGAGAATAGGAGATATTTGTTCTTGGCTGACCCATACTAAACTGTTTCTTAGCTTCAGGATAGGATAATTTACTTGTAATCTTAATATGCTGTATTTCTTTTTCTTCTTTCCATTTAGGGCAGTTGCGTGAGTAAGCCGGATGATCAGCATGACAGTTTACACATTTTGGATCAGCTACACATTCCTAACTTTCGTGACTGCTTGCAGAACAACGAGCACATGACAGGTTTCCCCGGCATGCTGCTTTTGCATGGCCAAACCGTTGGCACTTAAAGCAGAGCAATGGGTTCGGCACATAGGGTCTTATGGGGCAGTTTAGGTAGCCTGCCTTAATGGCTTTCGGTAGCTCTGGAGATGAGAAAGTGAGAATAACATGTTTTGTGTTGACCAGTTGCCCGTCCCTACGATCTTTTATTCGGCGGTCGCCACACACGTTTGGCTCAGCTAGTTCTTTTGAACTTTCATCCTCAGAGACTGACATCAGGTCTGTTTTCGAAATGACACTTTTTGATGTGTTCAAAGACTTATGTGGGGATACATTAATAGAATGTTCACCCATAATGGTTATTTTTAGGAGAGAGGAAAATTGTGCATCCGATATAGTCTCGATGAGCAGCAATCCTGAACGGTGTTTTATGTGTTTTGGCTCGCCTACTGAGGCCACAATATGCTTATGGATGAAGAATGGTGATAAATATTCCAGCTGACCAGTTATAACTAAGAACTTTGGACATTTGCTTGTTCTAATTATGGTCGAAGTGCAAATTCGCTTAGAGGATCCAGAGTTTTTCGTTTCCATATGGTTAGGAGAAGATGTTGAAGTTTTCATATTGTAAAGCAAGAAAGATTCGGGTCCGACTGTCCCACCCACCATGGAGCCCAACAAGGGAACACAGATCCCTGTGTTAGGGCTAGCCGGGCCTATACGCAAACTGAAGCCCCACAGTCGGTTTTCCCGAAAGCAGGAACTGCCGAAAGTTTATCCCCTAGCCACTGACCGATAGGACTAGTGACCAGCCGATTGACACTAGCGGGGACGGCTAAGTGCCTCCCGTTTTAAGTAGAAGCAGAGGCAAAGCAGTGTGTTGGGGACAGTACCTCGCCCCTCAACTACCAGGATCCTCCTTTCCTACCCTACGGGTCACCATGCACGGCGAACGCATAGGTGGTTTTCTCACCATGGTGAAACAGGAACCAGAATAGTAGCTGCACCTCACAGTGAGCCCCATCCTCCAGTAGAGGAAACCACAAAGGGAGAGAGATAGGAAAAAAGAGATAGATAAGAAAAAGAAGAAAAGGAAAGGTCACTGGAGCCCCGGGATTGTGACACCCAATCACCAAGACGGTAATCCCCTGAAGGGTCTTCACCTGCTATGCTTTAGCTGGGCATTTTGGAGCGGCCTTCGAGCCTAGGGTGGCCTTGCCAGGAGCTGTGCTTCCGAAGTACTTCGCCAGGTCCGACCAGTGATACCCCCCGCCACGTTGAGGCAGCACAGCAGGACTTGGGGGGACCCTTTGTTTGAATTAGCGTCGTAACGCTAATTTTAAACTATTTCATAAAATTTTCATTTTCAGAAGTTTTGAAGTCCGAACACCAATTTAATAGTTGTATAGAAACAGTTCGATTCTAGTAGTCAAATACTGACTAGTATTAAGAAACCTTCATCTCGCCGATTCCGTTAACCACTTCTGCCTTAAGACAACGAATATTGAACTAATTACTGAAATTTGAACCTATTGATAGGCTCTTGGTACACCAGCAGCGAAGCGATACTGCCTATACAGCACAGGTAGTTGCTATGACGTTTAAGTGACATCTCAATGTTACATTTTCTTCACATTGCATTTGTTACCACGGTACAAGTCTCAGGCATGTCACATTTGATGTGGATGTGAATGTCGCATACACGTCTCAGCAAACTACAAGAAATTTCTCAGTCTTCCTCACACTGATCTTTCTTAACCTTGCTCACATAATTCTTCTTTAATGGGAGGTATTCGTGCGCGCTGACCTTGCCCTCCCTGTTGAGAACGAGAATTCAATATCGGAATTAGGGGCTCGCATCTACACGAATCACGGGTGTTTGTAGTGTCTGAAACGGAATAATCGTTTCAATTTTCACGAAGACACTTTATTGAAGCACAAAACACATTCACAGACATAACAACGAAAACGTGCGTTTCACAATTCGTCACAAAAGGTACACACACACTCTCACTTTCTTTTTGCTACATTGATTGATCTGATTCTTATACATTCTAGAAGCTGACGTCTCTACCCCAGCTTCAGTTCATTTTAGTTCGCAACATCCTCCCCCGTTGAGACTTTGGGAGAGTCTCAAATTCACAACAATTGAATAAATGAAATCTTTTAGGTGCTTTCACACACCTTACAGAAGAAGTAAATCGCTCCATTATTACATCGTCAGGAGACAAATTAGTCTTAGCTTCAGAAGGTCCCCGATAATGGAATTCTCCCTTTTTTGGTTTCTTACCTTCAGTCAACACTGTTCCATCTGCTTGTAAATCTATAGGGAAGACCCGCTGCACTGGTCGCAACACACTTTCGTGTTGAGTTTTAAGTCTAACAGTGCGAACTTTGCCATCCCGACCAGGAATCAGTTCAATAGCATTTTATTATCATCCCCAATTAAAATTATTTCACCAATTTTGGGTTCACGAACCGGTTTTTCATTGCATTTCTGAATGAGCTCACTAAGACATTCCTTTCTAAAACGTTTTCTTAAATCTCTAAAAAGCTTTCTTCGATGCTTTAATTTTCTATTTAATTTTGGGAATCCAATTCATCAGTATCCGTAACATTAGAAGAGTGGTTTTCAATAAGAAACATAGCGGGTTAAGAGGAATCAATTACCGTGGATCCTCTGATACATATGTTAATGTTCTACAATTAATGATAGATTCACAACCACAAATTACAGTGTTCAGTTCTGGACTCAATACAGGTTTACCTAAAGTAAGTTTTAACAATTCTTTTACAATGCGAACTAACCTTTCCCACCAGCCTTCCCACCACGCTGCGGTGAGCGGTATAAATTTCCAACTTATTTTATGCATGAAACTTTCTCTAGAAATCTTATCCCAATTTAATTTAGAAAGATCATTATATACGCCTCTGAAATTAGTTCCACTGTCACAATAAACTATTCTTGGCTTTCCTCGCCTAGCGATAAACCGCCTAAGCTCCAACAGAAAGGCATCTGAAGATAAAGAATTTACCAATTCCAGATGAATCGCTCGAAACACAGCACAAATAAATAACGCTATCCGCATTTTCCACCCAGTTTTCAAAAACAAAAACCCGACTAAATCAATCCCTACAACTTCGAAAGCTACACAATCTGAAACTCGGTCTGGTGGCAAAGGTATAGGTTCGCTTGACATCGCTTTAACCTTAAAACGTTTACATCTCAGGCAGTTGTGTCAAATATTTTTAATCGTTTTTCTAGCTTTAATTATCTAATACCTTTCTCTTAATATGGTTTGCATTATTTGTATGCCAGCCTGAAACTTTTTTAGATGTACAATTTTGATCAATGATTCAATAAAATGGCATTTGTTTGGCAATAATATTGGACATAAAAAGGATTCTTCATCATCTCGATGAATTATCTTAGTTTTTTATTCTTAAGATATTGTCCTTATTTTTAAAAATAATCAAAATTCAAATATTTTACACCAGGGAAATAGTAGCTCTGAACTAAACGAATCAAACACTTTTCAGAATTTTCCATTTCAGAAGACTAAAGTTCAGGGTTATTACACTTGATACGTCTTTGCCGACAATTATTCAGAAATCTTAAAACCCAAGCAAATACTCGAATTATTTTATCATAATTAGATATATTGTTTAGATGCCAAAGAGGTGCGTCTTTCGCCAAATCAATAGTCACAATTTTACTCTTTTTTCTTTCTATATCGACTTCTTTAGGCTGGCTATCAATTTCGCCAACGGGCCAACACTCAGGATATTTCCTTTAGCCACGAAGGCTCTTCCCACCACGTAGAAGCAATCATGCCTCGAGCAGAACTACCCCATGACAATAAGTCAGCAATATTGATACTTCCCGGAACATGATTCCATGCCTGCGGATTTGTCAGCTGACGGATTTCCTTAACTCTGTTGGCTTCAAACACTGACTAGGTTTCCAGTTCCTTTGTCCACCAAATGGCTGTAGTAGAATCAGACCAAAGTCTTATATTAAGATTCAGTAGATCAAGCGCTTTCATACTGGAATTCACAAGCCTAGCGCCTATACTTCAAGCCATTAACTCCAACCGCGGCATACTTAGGGGTTTGAGAGGAGCTACTCTAGACTTTGCTCTAACAATGACTACCTTCACATCAGAACGAACTATTAGTCGAGCAAAGATGCACGCAGCATATGCCCCCTTGCTAGCGTCAACGAAAATATGCAATTCAGAGGATGAATTAATTGTCATATAACGCGGCAAAGTTACAGTTTTTATTTCAGCTACCACGTTGCACCATTTTGAGAATTTGTTTACAATATTAGGCGTCAGTTCACAGTCCCAAGTTATTTTTGACTTCCACAAATTTTGCAATGATAGCCTCTGAAGCAATGTTGCGGGAGATAACAAGCCAACAGGATCAAAAATCTTTTGTACTGTTGACAGAACTAATCTCTTGGTTATTTTCATTTCACACGATAAAGGCTCTAAATTAGTAGAACACCTTAAAGTGTCATTATTTAAGTCCCAGATTACCTCTAAAACATAAGTTTCTCCAAAATGCTTCTCAACATTTTTACATGCAACATTGCTCTCGAAGCCACGCAAATTAAAACAGCCCCTAGACATTATTAACTTTGACTGTTTTATAAAGTGAATTTGTTCATTAATATTGAAACCTCCAGTTACAAATTATCTACATAAAATGAGTACTGGAGCTGTTTAGCAGTTTTATCATATAGTGGAGGACAGTTCTCTAAAAGATGCGTTATAAATGCGTTTAATAAATAAGGGCTAGAACAAACTCCAAATACAACATGACAATGCCTATAAATGTCTTGTCCTTCATTACAGGGGAAGGAAAATCAAAGAAAGTCTCTGTCTTTGGATACGACAGATAACATTACAAAAGCCTTCTCAATATCTGCACTTATGCCGATTGGATACATTCTGAACCTGTCAAGAATATCGGGTATAATATTTATTAAATTTAGTCCTTTAAATAAACAATCGTTTAAAGAGGGTTTCCTTCTTTGAGAGCTAGAAGCGTCAAAAACCGGTCGAATTTTCGAAGTTTTACTAATTTAATCACTGGCCTGTGAGACAAACAGTGACATTCTTTATCGAGTTCAATTTCAGGTACACGCTCAGTTAAACTCATTCTTTTCCATTCCTGGAATACCTTTGATAGTCATTATATACTATCATTAAGGTTTACTATATTTTAACTTGCTAATCACCTTTTCATGCCGCTTCTAGGTCAGTTCTTTGTTATCAGATAAATGCGTAAAATCTCATTTCCATGGTAATTCGAGTTCATATCTCCCACCGGGAAGAATTTTCATTTTGTCTTCAAAATCAGTTAAGCTATCATTTTCCAAAATTCGGATGAATCACTATTTCTAAAACTTCCAGTTCCCATAATGCGCTCAAAGGAATGTTCCCAACATGCATAGCCAAAGTAGTTAGAATACTACCCTTTGTGCCTGAATTTTGTTTCCCAATTACCGTCCACCCAAGTTTAGTCTTCAATGCTGTAAGACCTGAATCCAGCTCCACTAAGTCCTCAGTCAGCAATTTTCAGCTGCGATCAAACGGTCAATCTCGCTTTCTTTACAAAAGGAATCTGTTAAATCTATTTTATTTCGTTTCAAGCCATCTAAAATTCTACAATCATTAATTTTCGGAATAAATCCACATATCCTTTTCTCGGGAAGAATTTCAAAACTGCAAGTATATGACCTTTTCAAATCGCTAACTTCAATAGAAAATATCTTGTGTTCCTTCGGTTTTGTTTCTTCTCCACCCAGAGAGTGTAACACAGTTTCTTTCCGAAGAGGAGGAACCTTTAATAATGTTTTAATTCTTTCGTTTATATAACTACTTTGGCTAGCGGAATCACACAGAGCGCGACCTTTGCGCTCTTGTCCCCGAGCCCGAATGACTACGCAAAGAGTTTGCAAGTAAACAGTTTCGCTTCTACGGCAATTAGAGTGGAAATTCTTTATTTTACAAACACACTCCTTTCCTTGTTGAGGGCACATAACATCAAAATGGGAATGTATTACACTGAGAATATTTCAACTGATATTTAACGTTACAAATTTGCTTAAGTGATCGCCCTTTTAAGACATAAAATACATGCACCTTTCTTTAACAATATTTGCTTTTTCTCACTTAAATTCATTTTTCTTGTCGCAGGGGTGAAACTTATCACGAAAAGTACAATTAAGACGCTTACCTGTATTACCATCAAGGCTTGTTAAGGCAAAGGCCGCTGCGAGTTCACTCACTCCTGTTTTTCCAGGAACAGAACTATTAGAATGAACGTGAGAAAACCTGCTTCTTGCTAAGGATACCATTTCTACACCTTGGACTTCTTGGCGAAGAAAGTTGATCAGCTGTTCTAAATTACGGGAACTTTTGGTTTCACTTGCTTCGTAATTTCTTCTTCTTTCCCAGGTCAGCAACATTTCTTCTGGAAGGCAGCTTTTCACTAAGGGAATTAGAAAATCACTATATTTTTCTTGAGTTTTCCCTAGGCTTTCCAAAGCTCTAAGTTTGGATTTCAATTCATCGTATAAAGCTGCTAAACTGGCCTTGGTTCGTTTAGTCACTGCGTTCTTCATAACCATACTCTTAGTAAGTCCCGGACGTAAATTTGAACTAGTAAATCGTCTCTTCTAAAGCGTTCTTTTAACTGTTCAATAGCTTTCGGATAATTCTCCGCAGTAGCCGGAAAACTCTGAATAATACGTTCAATTTTTGATTTTGGCTCCACAGACTATACCAAACATTTCATGTTATCTGATTCAGGTAGAGACTTATCCTCGTGCATCTTCTGAAATAAGCTCCAGAAAGAAAAGTATTCTTTAGGCTGACCTGAAAATTTCTTAAGCTCAATTTTCGGTAATTTATATTTTCGTTTCTCATTTTTAGCTGCAGAATCTTCTTGCAGTCGTTTTTCAACTTTAGCACAGATTTCTACATGCTTGTCCCTGTAAGTTTCGGCTTCATTAATGTCATCGGTGTACAATTGCAAACTATCTTCAGTCTTCAGGAAATTTTCAGCAATTAATGATTGACAACTTTCAAGTCTCTGGAACTTACCAGTAATTTGAAGCCGTAAAACGGAAATTTCACTTTCATCAACAGCTTCTTTAAGCAATTCCTTTTCAATTTTTCTTGGGCAGAGAGTAAAAGACGTTCTCAAACCCTTTCTTTGCGCTTTCAACGCATTCAAATCTATTTTCAGAGAATACTTCAAATTACGAGATTCCAAAATCAAAACACCCGCCGACCAGAGGGCGCCACTTTCTTATGTTGAAAACGAGAATTCAATATCGGAATCAGGGGTTCGCATCTACGCGAAGCACGGGTGTTTGTAGTGTCTGAAACGCAATAATCGTTTCAATTTTCACGAGGACACTTTATTGAAGCACAAAACACATACAGAGACATAACAACGAAAACGTGTGTTTCACAATTCGGCACAAAAGGTACACACACACTCACTCTCTTTTTGCTACATTGATTGATCTGATTCTTACAGTTTCTAGAAGCTGATGCCACTACCCCAGCTTCAGTTCATTTCAGTTCGTAACACTCCCGATTCATTGTTATGTGTTTCAATAAACCTTTCTAAATAAATTATTTTTTTTATGCTAATAGCTTGCAGTTTTAGTTATTTCTTTTTTATTAAAAATATTGAAAGTTTATAGCGTGCTTTTATTAATGTGATACTTAGAAATCGTTGAACTATATATTGCGTGGTGAATGAAATCACATTCTACCTTATGTAGCGTTATCAAGAGAGACTAACTAAAGAGTTTGTTATCTGCATAGCGTTTGTTTTCCTTGAGAATTTTCGCTGCCATTATTTAATTTCTATCCAAAGATGCCATCCCTGCTAAATGTTCAGGTAAGCACTGTTGTATATTCATGTGAATGATATCAGTAATAATTAATATATGATAATAAAAGCGTAATTTATGTGCTCTGAACAAAAAGAAATAATGAACTGACAATTAATTAACTTTTATTTGTATTACAAAGAGTGCGGAAGCAAGGGCGTTATTAAAAGTTTACTTTCATTTTTCTCTCACTGCTTAGAAATTTTAATTTAGGGAGTCAGCTTTATTTGGTAGATATAATAAACTTTTTGTTGCTTTTAATGATAAAAGATAATATGAAAAAGGAATTTATTTTATGCATTTTATTGCAGTACTTTCATCATGTTCTGCTATTTTCCAGCATTATTCACAAAATAATTACTTTTTAGGTAATAGTAGTGCTACTTAGACTTATGATGGCATACTTCCATAGCCACGTTCTAATTATATAGAATAAGGTTTTTAATTATTATAACTTTAAAAATGGCGTATTACTTTAAAAAATTAAACGCTTATACGTGTTTCCTTCATGTAAATTTCTGAGATTATTTTTTAAATTTAGTTAGGTCTTTTCTTTCCACAAATAATGTCACACTTTTACGTATAATATATTTAAATTGTTTTGTTAAAGTAACCCAATTCCCTTATTAAGATATTTAGTTCCAGAAAAATATTTTCTAGTTTGAGTTAGGTTATTTGCATATGGCAAAACACAAGAGGATGCCTACCTAAGAGAAGGGATGCCTTTGTGGAGCACTTTCTAAGGAAAATTATCTCGTTTCACTTTACATATTAAGAAAAACATGAAACCAATTGTGCAAAAGTATTTGTTACTTGAGAGATTAAGAGAATGTAATTATGGTATTAATTTTTTTAATAAACGATAACAATATAAAAATAAGGAAATTACATTTCATCGTTACTTATATATAAAGAAAGTTAAAATCTCACTTGTGATACAAGAGCCTAATTTAATTATCTAACCTAATCACATCTAATTTTGCTTTAACGTATCACTTACAGAAATAGACAATGAAAAGGTACTAATTTTTGCAATCGTATTTAAAAAGCTTAGAAAAACTAAGAAAGGAACTTTTACAAAGGAATTTAAAAATTTCATTGTGGTAACTTGGAAATTCGCATATTATAAAACATTTATTTATTAAAGTGACGTCTTTGCCACCATACAGGCGAAGAAATGATTAATTAATTAAATGATTTTAAGGTAAAATATAACTTCATGGAATTCTTTTTATTGGGACGGACCTTAGTTGTTTGCTGCATTTAAATAAACAAAAACATTTCTTTGGAAGTTTGTTTATAGCAGAAAAACAATTCCTTGGGAGTCAGTCGAAGGGTCTGAAAACTCCGTGTAATTGCGCTGCCTTTTACTGTAGAACAAACAAATATTTCTTTTAATGTAAGAGGTGAAGTTTTATACTTTCGTTACTTTTAAAATGTTAACTAAAGTTGTAAATTAATTCCTACTAAATTAAGTAGTGGATTTACTTCCATTTTCAAAAACTCAGCCAATTTCAATTTGAACTTAAGTAAATAGCTGAACTTCAGTTTTAATTGCGTAGATTCTAAAATGAAATGCGTAAACGTGTTTTCATACTTACTGTGCTAAAACTAAATTTAAAAAACTATTTTTATATTAAAGAATTCAAATAATCTATTTCTCTTCAATTAAAAGTATACTAAGGGAAATGTTCTAATAAAAAACAATTAAATTAATACTAAAATATGTATTGATGCCTTTTTGACACTTTCCAGTTCGAAATCATTTTTGATTTCAAAAAAGAAAATCAAATGAAAACTTTAAAGAAATTAGTGTAAAGAAAAAAAAAGCTCTTTAAAGAAAGTTCAGAATTAAAGCCTTGTCATCAGATTTTAATATCGGAAACTAATCTCATAACTGCTTCTCCTAAACATTTCTGTTACCTTCCAAATTCTTATTTATGCGGGATTTGTGCCCCATAACTGGCAAATGCCTGATTCACCTAAAAAAGGTACGGCCCTGTGTTGTATAGATTCGTTTAGATTAAATTAACAACTTTTTGAAATTATCCATTGTAAAATATAATATCTTCATACTATTTAATTATTCTCAGAAGTGAATAATACAGATTTTCTGTAATTCAGCTTATCAGGACTTCTGTAGATTCTAGTTAATTTTGCAAACATAACTAGTCCTCAGTAGGAACAGGGAGATTACTAAAAGCTATGTTCGTGCGTGTGTAGAAGATACAACAAAGATAAGAAGGGTTTAAATTCCCCTTTATTTGCTTATCGATTTTACATACGTTCCCGAACTTTGGGATACAAACACCAACCACTTGCGGTCTAAACGTAAAAGAATATAATTCTACTAACTAACTAAAATTTAAATAAGAGCTACTTTTAATATTTACACAGATGGGTAGCACTAAGTCTGGCCTTTTAAATTACTATGTTTGTAGTGCGCAAAGTGCGGAAAACTGCATACTCCTTAACTTTCAAGAGGGTTAACCTCTGGCCCTAAAGGCGGACAGCAACTGATGCAAGCTCGCATGAAGACCCGTAGCAAGAGCGCTTTCTTTCCTTCTTTTCTTCTCTCGTGGCAAAAGCCACAACTTCCGGAAGTGGAAAATAAGAGATGATAGTAAAGTTTTAAAATAAAATAAACGTTAGTTAAACTTAATATCCATACAAGCTTTGGTAACAATGATTGTTTCATAAACTGGAATTATTAATTCATGCAAATTTGTTATGCTTTTGTATTTTAACTGTGTAAAACTGTATTAAATTTAATTTCTAATTGTTAAGAGAACAGAAAAATGCATTTAGGAAACGCAGAAATATTTAAAATAAGTGGTTTATATTAATCATCAAATGAAACAAATTATACGATATTTTTACATTTATACAATTACTTAAATACACTGGTTTCATAAATTAAGGAAAAATCAGAAAAATAGCAATAACTCTCTCAAAAATAATCGAAACCGTGTAAAATTCGAATATGTTCCCAAGTGAGAGTAGCTGAGTAAAAGTGCAACATGGAAATTCGTGGTGCTGCACTCGGAATACGCCATCTGCGAGGAGCGTAAAAGTTCATGTTTGAGAGCAAGCTCACGTATTTGACTGTGATAGCGACATCAGAAATCTGAGATAGCCAATTTGTTAAAATGACTTCCAGACATCATTTTCATGCAGAACTACGATGGAGAGCCGTTGGGACACTAGAGGGAGGACAAATTCAAACAGAAGTGGCCAGATGGCTGAATGTGAGTCCTTCTGTGGTTCATAGAATTTGGAGGAAATTTCAAACCACAGATTTGGCATCTAGGAGGTTCAGCCAAGCACGGCCAACTGTTACGACGAGCGCTTATGACCGATATTTGATATTATGTGCACGAAGGAATAGAACCGCTAATTCGACTCTTCTTAGATCCTCCCTTGCTGCAGCCACCGTAGGGTTGGTGTCAACGTCAACTGTGCGTAGAAGGCTTCACGAAAGTTGTGTGCATGCGACGCGACGATCCATTTGTGTGTCGCTCCCGTCACGCTATAGGAGAGACTGTTTGCAGTCGGCACGACAGCATGTCCACTGGACGCCTGATCGATGGAGAGCTGTTCTCTTTATGGATGAGTCTAGGTTTAGTCTAGAAAGTGATGATAGGCGTTATTTGATTCGGAGACAACCTGGAACCCGTTATTATCCATCAGACATCCGTGAAAGAGATGTATACGGAAGAGGCAGTGTCTGTGTTTGGGATGGCATCTCTTTGGGTGGATGCACAGACCTCCATCTCTTTTCAAGGGGAACCGTGAATACTCAGGTTTATAGAGATGATATCCTTGATGCTTATATGCGCCCATATGCCGAGGCAATAGGCGATGCTTTCCTGTTACAGGACGACAACGCAAGACCACACAGGGCTCGCATCGAGATGATTATCTTCAACAAGAAACAATTATGCGCATAGTGTGGCCAGCTCGATCCCCGGACTTGAATCCTATCCGGCACGTTAGGAATGCTTTAGGGAGACGTCTAGCTGCTCTCAATATGCCCCTTTAGACCCTTGCCGCGCTTGCAACTGCTTTGCAAGAGCAATGGCTCTCGCTTCGTATGGAACTGATAGACCGCATAATTGAAGACACCACTCATCACTGTATGTGCTGTATTCTTTACTTATCTATGCATATGTAGCGTAATCCAAGTTATGGGTGATTTTATATATCCAAGACAAATCACTATGTTCATAACACTTTGCGACGAGTACTGTATTCTCTACTATATGCTAATGTATCCTGAACCGCATAATGTTATATATTTACCCCGTATTATATTTAGTAGCTACCGCATATATATGTAATATATATAATTATTATTGTATCACACGTATCCCAATATACAGTGTTCATATTTCTATGCATATTTTAAATGTACTTCAAGGTATATTTTAAGCAAGTCATATATTGTCAAAGTATTATTATAATTGTTATCAGTAATTAGTAATTATAATTGTTATCAGGGTCACCGTAGGAAATCTTGTAATATGTATAACTTGTTGTAACTGCATTTATAAAAATAATCAATGCATATTAATTCGGTGAGGCGCCAGTGTGCCCCTCTCTTGACATCTGGGGTTGTTCTAGTTAATGGTGGACGTGGTGCTGTACTGATTAACCAGTATGGTAGAGGCACAGTGCCCACGTCCCCCGTCACTTGTACTTGTATGTGCTGTATTGCTTCTAAAGGCGATCGTATTCCATATTGAAGGTGCTTTTCCTATAACAAACTGACACCTTCGATTTGTTCATTTTATACATGTGCTAATTTCTATACTACCATAATTGTCTGGTAATTTCTTTTTATGTTATTTGATACCTTACTATGTGTTGTATATTGTGGGTACGTTTAATAAAATTCTACGAGTAATTTTTTCAGTAATCGTGATTTTTGTGATTTTTCCTTAATTTATGATAACCAGTGTATATTGAAACTGTGCAATGTAAGAGAATTATTTTAAATTTATAGCTTGAAAAATCTCATAAAATTGTAATTTGTCAATGGAGAAATGAAATAATGGTGAAAGAGAATGCCCCTTTTGTATAACTAATAGGACTAAGTATGTATTTCCTGCAATTTAGTTTCCATAATCACGTTTTCCAGCTACTGATTTGTACTCATAACTGTTCCTTCAGTATTACAGATTAAACAACAAATCGCTAATTTGAAAACTAAGATTGTATTTAACTAATTTAGGAACTATGATTGTGATGATTTACAAAAGCTTTTAATTCAAAACGAAACATTTCCTTATACAGCAAAATATTTAAATAGGAAAATATCCTATAAATATAATACTAAAACGTTTTTCTTTCACCCAGTTACTAAAATAATATTGCTGTTTTTCTGGAAAAAAAGCAGTGAAGGTAGAGAGAAATGGAGAACAGAAAACACTATTAAAAGCTTAATAATTAAACACATATTCCAAGCCAAATAGATTTTTTAAAATTATTTTTGTTTAGAATGAGGGAAGAAAGTCATTAAATTAAGAAATCTAGTTATTATTATAAGAAATGCATTTATTATAAATAATGCAAGTCAAAGAGTGTTTATTTATTTATTTATTTATTGTTTTTTAAATATTTCTATTTAAAAAATTCTATTTTGGAAGAGGGAAAATGGTGTTAAATTAAGAAATATAGCTGAATTTTTAATAAGCTATAATAAGAAATCAGATTTTTAATACAATTTAGAAATTTTGGAAAATTATGAAGTGTCTTTAACTATTAAATTCTTAAGAATGAAAGCAAAATTATATACCTTCTGGACAGGGAATACTCAAAAGTATTTGCGATATAATACGCTTAGAAAATGACCATATGATCACTAATGTATCATATATACTACATTCTGCATTTTCTATAAATTAAGGTTCATGCATACATGTAATTAACATAAATGGATTACAGTTATCTAAGCTTAATAGGGTGAGATACAACTTTAGGATGTTGTAACCTTATTACGATGTTGTGTTATGTTGAATATTTTCCATAATTTAAAAATTTCGAACATTAAGGAAATATTTTTAATACCTTGAAGAGTATTAACATATTAATTCCTTACTGGATCACTAAAACATTGTTGTAGTTACCTCTCTCTAAAATAGGAGTGCACCACGCTAATCATTTAGAAAGTAATCATGGGTTGCGTGACATTCATTTGCATCATTAGAGACATTACATTCGTAGCACTTTATTATGCTACATTCATGTCACTCAGTGGCGTTATATTAAAGCCGCAATGTGTAGTTGCATAAATCGCGCAGTGTAACTTCACAAAAATATCACAGTGCAACTTCACAACAGCGTTGCAGCTTGACTACGCATCAACGTCCCAATGTGACTTCACATCAATGTCGCAATGTGACGTCGCAAAAAACGGACATTAAGCCATTCCTACAATGTTACTGCGACATTGAGATCGTCACTTTGTGACACGTTTACAATGTCATAGAGACGTGGCCGTGCTGTTGGGGTGTGCTACCGATGTCCGTGGTTTTCGTTAGACTTCCGATATTGGAGCTTAATTTTACCAATAATGCGGTGCTTGCAATGCTAATGAATACAGGTATATCATTGAAACCTTTGATTCAACATTGATCAATGAATGGATCTTCCATTTTTAAATAGAAAGTTAATGTAAGCAACGTCTTATGAAGAAAATCATGTTATCCCTTCGGTGAAAATCGAAGTAGTTTTAGTTAAGCCAAACGAGAAGAAACTAATATACAAAAGACTCTTTCTTGACCGATTTCATGAAAGAAGAAATCACTCGGTCAGAACAGTGAAAATCTTATAATAACTATAACTGTGGTTGAGAAAGAATATGCACATTTTTCTCCTTGCGGGATCGAGCCGTTTATAGGCGTTGGCCGCTACTACGGACGGAAGCGCTAACACTTTATTATGGAATCACCTAATAGGTGGGCAACCGTTGCCTCCTATGAAGGGAGAACAAATTACGTCTATGCCTTCTCCATTCGAGCCCGAGCCCTTCTATAAAGCAGTCAGAGTCACTAACCACTTTCCCGTCAGGGAGGCAAATAATTATACCTTGTGCCTCATATAATACAATATAATATTACATAATATAATATAATGTAATGTAATGCAATATGCATACGCTTTAAATCCAGGGCAGTCATGATATTGATCTCCCCAAATGTCAGTGATACCAGACAAAATGACAAATGACAGAACCTCGCACTCATGTGACGCACAATCATACACTCGCAAGTGATCGTGAACTCCTTTATTGGAGCAGTGTTATTAGACCGTGATATGTTTTGCAAATCTGCTTCTTTTGATAAACCTTTGCGACTAAAATTTAAGTGTATACATACGATTTTTCGAGATTTTCGCCATTCTGTCATTTTGTTGTGTTACGTTTTGCTACTTTAAAATTTTGAATAGATCTTAAATCGCTCACATGTTAAAATAATGTATCTTGTAAACTAAGAATATAGTACATAAATAAAATAAAATCATTCAGTCTTGAATGGAAGTTTGCATCTGGCAATCCTGAGATTCTAGAGCAGGTACAAACAGTTTTTAGCGCCAGTACCTGATGTTTTCACTTGTTTAAATGATTAATTTCTTTTAATATATAAATTTTGCCAATAAGCAATCCAGAAAAAATAAAATTCGTCCTCCTGATCATAGAACTGATTAGAATTTAGCAATAGAGGTCACTTAAAAATCAAAGTAAAATTAGTTTTCTAAATAATAACACAAAGAAATGTAACAATGAGAGAACGGAGATTTTGTTGTCAATCACATAATCTGTTAAAGTCAACCAGCCAGAAAGGAAAATTCAATGGAAAGCATTAAGAGCTAAAATAAACCAAAAATTAATGAATTAAGAAAATGAACTACCAGCTGACATATATTAGGACAAGAATTGACAAACAAAATGCGAAGAAACACTTAACAATGGATATAAACAAATTGATTTAGAAATAAAATCTTAAATAAACTGATAATTAATTAAAAGAAAAATGATGTTTAAATGATGGATAATTACCAATACAGTTTCAAAATTTTTGTCAAAACTAACTGAAATAACTAAGAAACGAATGACAGTTAGTAATTTACAGAATCAACGGAAACTGAATTTCTGATGACGTCAAATGTCATGTGACCATGCGAAACTATGACGTCATGGAAATTACATGATCTCCGACATCGTGTGCTACTTTTTTCGACACTTTGATTCTTCTCCTGCTACTTTAGTTGAAACATTTTCTGGCAATATTGCTTTGGCTTACGCCAAAGTATCACTTCGCATACCTTCGCATACCACTTTGGAGATAACTGGCCTAGCGGATAGTCACTTAGAAACATACACAACTATCTTTACCTCTTTCCTGGCTTAATGTTGCCATGAGCAGTTGGTGCAATGAAGCATGATGCATATTTCCGACGGAGAGCAAATATATTTGCTTATTCCTGGAGAGTATACTTATGAGTGAATTCGAATTATTTTCACAGATCTATTCAAAAATCTTTAAACTGAATATAATGATAACTAAACAACGTAACTATGTAGATATATACGAGCGGATTAGAATAAATGTTATACAAATGCTACACATTGCTTATATAACCAAAAAAGGTCTTCTTGGTTATATAAGGAAAGAAATTTTAGCAGATGTTTTACTATGGGCATTTGAGGGTCGGATTATTTACAAGTTCAAAATGATTTTGAAATAATTCTAGCAAAATGATATTGCAGATTAAATAACTTCAAAAACATATAAGGTATTTCTCCCACCATCTTCGCATGACTTCGTAGTGTAGTAGTCAGCACGCTGAAAGCGTATTCCGGAGGCCCGTGGTTCGAGTCCCGGCGAAGACAATGCTCATTTTTTATCTCTCCTGCTTTCAAATAACCTAATGTCTCTATAAACATAAGCTCATGTTATTTTAATTTTATTTAATCCTTATTTATATTCATTAAGACTCTTAATGCCAGTATCAAACTTAGTATTTTTTCGCAATTCTGGGAAGTCTTTCTTTGTTAGAGGGAAATTCAGTAAAATATCATTCTCCTTCATTCCACAATAAACCACACTACGTGTTAACCCTTTCCGGCGCGCTACCTTTTAAATTTGGAATTTCCCCAAAAGCAAGGTAGGCAGCCTAATCAGGCCTAGAGGAGTACACAGGTAAAATTTTGTGAAGATAGCACTTATCGTTTTAATTCTGTGGGTGTGCGCGAAGCAGGCGCACTGAATGAATACAGCTTCGAAAAGAGTGCTGAAACGAGCATTGCTGAGAAGCGTGTAAAAGAGTAAAACATTTTCCCTACGCTAAAAAAACACTAGATTTTGAATACCGTAGCAGATTTAGCATTCCCAAAGGTGTGCCACGGGAGCAATCCTGAGATTCATACAAAATATCGTTTTCGTATTTCTTGCAACTGCGAATTTTATACGAAAGGAAACAAACATTTAAAAATAAAAGACCATTTTTGAAGACACATTCATTTTTGAAACTGTGTATAAGACATTAATTGATAAAATGATATTATCTTTGCTTAATGAACACTAATCATCTCGTCGATCTGAAACTTCCCCCCCTTTCCATAACCGCTGAACGAAGAGCCCCGAAGTGAAGGAACATAACTATTTTTCGAGCCACGTGAAAGGGCATAACTCTAAACATAGAATAGTCATTTCTTTCACGGAGCGATTCCTGATTTGCTCCAAAGAAGACTCACATTAATTTCTACCTTACAGTTTAAACAAGGAAAGTGGAACTGGAGCATTCACCAGTTAGGAACTCGTCACAGAACGTTAATTGAAATGTTCGTTTTTCTTTGCTTCAAAGCAAGACTGTAAGCTAGATTTATGTATATCCCTGATATTTGACTCCCAGAATAACGTACTGCTCGATTCGTAATCCAAACATCCATTTTCTTATAGTACTCTTAGCCCTGGTGGTTCCTACTACCCCAGACGCTTCCTTTGTGACTTCAGAAAAACCATGTTCCAATCCGTGTTTAGTAATCAATTATGTTCATTCTGATCATAATTTTTGCATGAATGTATTAGCCTGCGTTATAACATGACCTAACAGACCCGAACGGTAAAAAAATCGAGCAATTTCGGACAACACTGAGCATTTTGTTGGAAGTACTAAACCCAAGAAACATTAAAATAAAAGCTCTCTTAACTTGTCACCTTTTTAACTCAAGAGTTGTTATCATGGCATTGTTCCTTTCAACTCAAGAGTTGTTACCGTGGTACTGCTTTTCGTTTGAATCCCATTTGTGAAGTATCATACCTCAAACATTTAACATCCTTATTCGCTGCTAGTGGAATTCAAATGCAGTAGCCTCATCTTCTGCAACCGTTAATATGTCGCCCACATAGAAATCAGACAACGTAGCAGCTGCAGATCTTTTTCATTAAGGGTTAATTTCTTTAATATTCTAGTAGACAAAAATATGGCGCATACAGTACGGTAAGTAATTGCCATCAACTGAAACAATTTAGTGTCTTTCTTAGAATCACCTTTCGATAATATACACTGCAAATTTCTTTGTTTGCAATTTACGCAAATTTGTCTATATATTTTTTGCACATCAGCAATAAAGCATATTTTATCCTTACGGAATCATAAAAGAATCAAACGTAAATCCCTTTGAACAAGAGGTCAGTTAAGCAAACAATTATTCACTGAAACTCCATTGAACGAAGGTGCTGATGCATCATTTCCACAAATCTTCATATCGCGTTTTAGCTAAAGTTTTAGATTTATTCAATTGCAAATTTTCCGTTAACGGCAAATTCACACTGTGTTTTCCTATGATTCCACCTCTGCGAAACGTTTCACAAAAGATTTTTTGCATTGAGTTTACTTGTTTGGTAAACTGAGTGTATCTTCAATGTTTCCTAAATTCCAAAACTGTTTAACACTTGTTTCATCTAACTGTGACAGGAAACACGGTGATTTACCTCTTACGCACACTTCACAGCTTCGCCAACTCTATAGCCAAATACTATTTCTTTCATTGTCAATGACGTAATAACATGAATTGTGTCATCCATTAAAATATCAAAAACTAGTTCAGCTTCAATCAGTACATTCACCCGTCCAGGCTTGGAGAAACCAAGGTCTGCTAAAACAATATTTCTAGAAATGCGCAATTCTGAAATACCTATCTGCGCAACTGGCATTAAATCTTAGTTAAGACAAAAAAGTCTAGCGATGCAGAAAATGTTCTTTCCACATTCGAAATTAAGGCCATTATCTCCCTCTTCACACTAGTAAGTTTGCGAGCTAAACTCGAAATTGAGATGTTCAACCCTGTCTGCTTTAAATCAGCACTGTTAGCGACGTTCGTACATGTCGCTGATATTTGATTTAAGTATTGCTCAAGTATTGAATGAAGTATTGCTTGAGCCGTAACCAAACATCCATTTTTATATTTAAAGTACATTACAGCAGTAGCCAAACCAACAATTCTGGCAAAGGCAAGATGAGACGGATTGCGGAACTGCATCCTCATCTTCTTTAGCAGTTAGTCTACACGTACTGTCTAATGAACTTCCAGTTTCACTTCGCTCGCTTTGATGTTCATTAGTGTGAAATTCGCCACATGCGGCGTCATTTGTGTCCGAGATAGAATCCTTGTGTTCTGTATAAATGTTGCTGAGGGACTTACAAAATGTACACGCAAATTTTTCTTACTTTGCAGTTAATTAACTGATGTGTTCGTGATAAGTAATTAATGCAATTTTTTTTTTTATTTTTAACAAAATCAAATCTTTGAATAGGGTTCATTTTCAAAAACAAATAGCAGTTTTACAGTAGATATAATTTCTTACACACATTACGCAACGCACCTTTTGAATTCAAAACGATGCTTTTTAACTTGCTTTGCAAATGTAGAAGCTTTGCTTTGATGCTATCACAACCATATTTTTGCAAATTTTCTAGAATCTGTCATCTCTCTTGGAGAAACGAAATAAGTTTATTTCAAGCTGGCAAATAAGAGGATGTTAAAGTCATTTTACATTCCTTACGAGTTACTCTATAAAATGTTTTCAAAATAATATTTATTAACAAATTTTTACTAAAATTTTTCATTTGAATGCTCATTACCTTTAAAGCTCTAACGTGTTTTAGAATAGAATCAAAAAGTACTGTTAGACTTTCAGCCGACTCATATGTGATATTATCTGAACACAGTATGGATTTCATATGACAATTTACAATTAACCTTTTATTCTCATATCTGTTTTTAAGGGCAGTAAATAAAGACTCAAACGTCCCATTTATACTTTTAATTTTTTTAGCATTTTCAACCAAAGCTGATTGTAAATAAAACAGTTATAAGGTAAAAATTCATTAAAAGTAATTACAGCATTGAAGTAAATTTCAAAATTATTCTAATTTTCATAATTGCCATAAAATTTAGGTTATTTCTGGAAATTTAAAATTTAATTTCTGATTACTTTCATAATGTATAGTGCGTTCAAATGCTCCACTTCGCTTAGATTCCAAAAAATGTTTAATTCTTATCTTTTGCATCTCTTCATCAATTTTGTCGAACTCTCTTTCACAGTATCTTCATCTTTTAATACCTTATAATACTGGATTCTTAAGCGAAACAGCGTTACATCTAGCCTCACTTCTGTCAATATAAAAGAAACTGGCGAAAATTTAAAACCTGGAATGGAAAAGCATCGCACCAAGATGAGAGCCAAAAATCTGCATACTAGTTATATTTTAACATTCGTAATATAGTAAGGTCAGTTGTGGTATCCACAGGAACTGTTGCGCAAGCCAACCATCAATTTCATCATCTGAAAAAAAAGACAGGTTTAAAAGAAAACGGTCAGTGGGCATTAGATTATTTTTTTTCTTTCAAATTGCTTAGAAAACCTTTCATCAACATTACGCAAGCTATCAACATTTATTATCAAAGCCAATTCTGAGCTATTCGGATACCGAAATGAAATTAATATAGTATTTCTCTATTAAACAGATTTCAAAGCCAATAACAATTTACCAGGTCATCACTATTCTCAGTTAAAAAAAATTTATATAATGTCATCCCTCTAAACGTAAAAATATAATGATCAATTGATGCAAATTGCGTTCTGTAAGTAAATGAATGTACAAAAGCTGTGATCGTTGGAAATAAGAAAAGCTTCAGAAGATGTATGATGATTGTTGCAAAATCCAATTTCAATACTCACGTTACTGGAAGAGAAAGTTGCTTCTTTGCAGAAAAGAGAAATATTTAATAAAATAAATTTTCGGCTTCGACTTATTTTTCATCTGAGTACCGCATGCAATTTAGTTATTCCTCGTGAATGTACATTACAAATATTAGTAAGCAATTTAAATACATTTCTAGTTCCAAAATTATTCTCTTTTTCATAACAATCTCATTTCTTTCTCGCTTTATGTGAATTTTGTCTTTTAGCAATCATAATTTAGAAGCAGTTTCAACGAAAGGGAAAAACCGTTTTCCATACTTTCTATAAAAATGCTTAAAAGGTATTTATCTGTAATCGCATAGGGTGTTATTTTAAACTATGTAATTTTTTTAAGATAACAAAAATTACTGATATTCAAACGCATGCTATGAAATTACAACACATTCCTACATCGTTTTATGGTTCTTAAGTGAAAACTAAAGTATCTCTCGTTCTAATTTAAAATATTTCCGCGCTGGTAGGTTTATTCGAATAACTTTGTATTTACATACATATAAATCTAAATATTGAGTACGCTGAATGACAAAGAAAAGGCTTCATCATGAAAGAAGGATTGACAAAAACCAAACTTTATGCGCACCAATATTATTTAGTGTTTAAAAAATTATTTATTTTTGAAAGATGTAAAACGATAAGACACATAAAATTATAAGATAATAAAAGGATACTTCAGTTTCATTTCGCACAATAAAGTTTTGAACATATCCTTGCATGAAACCAGTGAGAGTTCAAATCCGGTTTTATGGGTATCGTGTATCATGCAGTGTTCATGCAACCATAGAGATCAGCTCGCGCAGTTATTCAACGGATTCTCAACCGTCTCCCATGAATCCTTATTAGGCCAAGAACAGAAGGAGTGGGCTGAGTAGGGAAGCAATTATACATTTTGCAATGCACCGAGATAAAGTCGAGCAGTGTCTGGCCGGGCATTATTTTGTAGCAAAACGGCGTTTTTTAAAATTTTCCACTTTGACGGGTAATATATTGCATGAAAGAGCTAGAGGTGTCCTCCTGGTGGGCATGCTGCTTTTATTCCCTCAATCGCCGATCATTATTAGAAGTAAGTATTAGTAATGTAGGAACAAGATTCATCAATGAAAACTAATTTGTCTTATTTGGCACTCTACTAAGCTCTGCTAATTAGCTAACATCATTTCTTCCAAAAGCTTTTTTGCTAAACAAAGGCATCTTAGGTTAAAATAACACGCCGAATAACTGTCCAATTCTTGCATCTTGTTCTTATAATTTAATAAATCTTATTTTTTATGCTATTGCATTTTATTTCAATTTTCTTTCCTATTCCTTAGTCATGTATACACGTTTCAAAATGTATACGTTTAAATTGCATGTTAAAATATAAAAATACAAAATTTAATTATTTTTCATTAAAAATTAAATCTAGTTGATGATGGATGCGGGAAAATTCCTTTTAACCATTGGTAACAACCAGGTGTCTCTGGCGTGTTGAGGTGCAGGTAGTTCTGTTGGGTGCAGGTAAACTAAAAGCGTTCTGTTGGGGTATATCATCATTCCCTGTGTGGAAGATGAACGGTATGCAATTTAACACAAAGCGAAACTCGTCGACATGCATTTCCTCCATTGAGGAAATGCTCTGTTTCTCTCCACAACAAGCAGACAAATTGCATATCGACGAGCTCCACGTTTGTGTAGCGATGCATACCCCTCGAATTCTACATAATGACAATTTACACCAGTAGAACTCTTTTTAACTACCGCTCGACAGTGCCGTGTGCCGCCTCAGGCCGCCATTTTGTCATACGCATAATTATTTCAGAATCATTTCGGTTGTGTATTTATAATCACTCCGTATATCATATACACGAGAACGCACAGAATAGCTCAAATTAATCCTCTTGTCAAGAAATAACTCCTGAAAATGCCCTAACGCATGATATCGGTAGTTAAGAGTGTAGCGGCATTGTTTTAAAGTCAAGAAGAAGAAAACTTAGCTGTGTCTTTCTCGGGATTCAAACCACCGATCTTCCAGCTGATAGCTTGGTATGCTATCACTTATACCTAAAACATAGCAGTAGAGAACACTGTTATTCGATCTAACTGACACATTTCAAATTTCGAAATACAGTATTTATTTGAAAATAAGATCCCTTGTAATATAAGACAATCTTTTTATTTTACCATAAGCTTTAAGAAATAACAATGTAGGTTAATGTATTGTGATGGCAGCAGCGATTCAGATTAGAAATAAAGGTAGCCTACAGAATTAAATGTAACACTTGACTATGGTACAGAAAGAAAATTTAGAATAATTTAGTGATATGCTGCTAATTACTTCTTTCCAGGTATATACACCAATGACCAGAAGAGTGAATGAAGAGCGAAACGGAAATCGCTCATCTAGAAATGGGTATTATAATTAAATTTAGTTTCAATGCGTAAAGGAAGCATCAGTATTTTTGATTTCCCTATTTTCAATGTATTTTCACTGACAAATGAAAGATATTCAAATTATTCTCCTGCGCGCCAGGAACTTGCAAATATATTGTTATTATTCACGTGTTCCGCCCTAAGACACTATAGGTAAAGGAGGGATGCCTTCGTAGAGGACTTTCTAAAGGAAACTGTCTCGTATTAACACGTTACACATAGGGGAAACCAATGCAAATATATTCATTTAAGATTTTGTATAGCAATATAGAGCTTGGAAGGAATTATTGCATAGAAGGTCACTTCACTAGAATCTTCATATTGAATATAAGGGCAACTGTAGTGAAAAGTCATTAAGGTTTTAAGCAGGAGTACATGAAAAACAAGCAATGCTCTCGCCGGGACTCGCCGAGTGTGCTAACCGTTGCACCACAAAGGCACGTTCTAAGAGGGAGGAAATAACTTATATACTCCCCCTTTTAAAGGGCGCACTGGGGACTAGGAGACCCAGTCGCCAAATCCTGGCGGTAAAAAAACATCATCCACCAACTTTTAGTTCAGAGGCCACTGTAGAGTCAGTTTAGAATTTTTCGAAATAAGGAAATCCAAGAAATGCACGATACCCCTCACTGGTACTTGAACCTGGACCTCTCGAGTGTGCTAACCGCTACACCACGAAGGCATGCTTGAAGGAGGGAGAATATACCTCATAGTAGAAACGTGAGCGATTGACCATAGGCGCAGCTGTTTATTTAGATGTTTCTGAATATTTATATGAAAAAATAAATAATATTATGGCACGCTGAAACAACAGCTTGAGATTAAACTAGAGTTCAGTTTCCTTTTCTGCTAAGGAATGCTTCCATCATAAAGAAAGAACAGATCATTTTGTTACACAGCGAATACCTAGTGTATTGTTTTCTCGCCTTTCCCTTGCATACACAGCTTTTAGCTACTAGCGCCTAGGCCGCCCACGAACAATTTCTGACATCGTTAAGCAAGGTTATATTTTATTCCTTTATTTTGCAGTAGAATTCATCGATTTGTGTTTTTTCTGTTATTATTTACTGGATAGATAATGAATAACGGAAATTTGACGCAAAATGTCGATAAAAGAAAGGGGAAATTAAGTATTTTGCCTAATGCACGCAAACTTCATTCCAAATGTACTAAAGCTGTTTTATTATATAAGTAATGCAAATAAAGATTGAATTTTGAGAGTTATTATTCAAGTCTCTGAAATAAAAAATGTCCAAATTTCAAAATTCTTGTCTCGGCTTTCTAAAAAAATATCAAAGATGCTAGAATAATAAAGCAAAACTGCATGCGAAGTACTTTGTTCTCGTTCTTGCTACTGCAAAGTTTATGCTAAAGGAAACGGAAATTTAAAGCTAAACATACATTTCTGAAGACGCCTACAGGTTTGAAACTATGCATCAGACATTTTATTGATAAAAAGATAATACTTGAGGGAAATGTACACGAATGAGAATTAGATCCAAACTGATGTGTTGAAATTTTAATTCATTTTATGATTTCAGCAAATATTTCTTACTAAAACATTACTAGAATATCAAAGTAAAAATTCATACAAAATATCGTTTACGTATTTCTTGAAACTGCGAATTTTATACGAAAGGAAGCAAACATTTAAAAATAAAAAGCCATTTTTGAAGACACATACAGTTTTAAAACTATGCATAAGACATTGATAAAAAGATATTATCTTTGGTTAATGAAATATTTCTCGAATGATATTTTGAAACATTAATTGGGATAAATAAGATATTCAGCAAATATTTCTTACTAAAACAGGATATATATAAAATTGCGATTATTTAGGTGAATTTTAAAAATTTAGTTATATAAGTGCTTTAGGAAATTAAATTCTTAGAAATATAATTTTTATTACCTTGAGTTATGAAAATATGTAAGATACAGTTGGTTAAAATTAATATAAAGCTCAATGATCTGCGTCTTTAAAGTGATTAGCAAGTTAAACCCTGAGAACTATAAAGCAAAATTATTCTTCATGATTTTGCTTCTAGATGTTACATTTATAAAGATTTGTTTATAAGATATAAATGATATCACATTGTTCTGAAATAACAATTCTTTCCTTAACATATTATCATAGTCATTAGGTAGAAATATGTGCAAAGAAGAAAAAATTTTGTCCATTTGACCGCTTCACTAAATAAGAAAGATATTAAATTTTACATTTTCCTAATAAGCTGCAAATAATGTAGGAGGATCGTCTTGCGCTTATGTTTGAGTATATTTCATAATATTCCCATTATATTTTCATTTCGCAGCTTTCTGTTAGTTCCTTCTATTTCTTACAATGCTTTCTATTTGTAAATGCCATATTCAAACACCAGGTAATGAAACCTTTTATTGTGTGAGACGTTTACATTTTTAAAAGAAGCTTAATATTTTAATATTCTTTCTCAAATTTAGGCTTAATTATTTGTAATTTTCGAGCTCATTAGAAATAACTTTCATTTTTGTTGTTCACGAATTTAATGATCGAATGCCTATTTCATTAAGGAATTAAGTTTTAAAACAATGAAAATGCCATTAACTAGAATTATAAGCAGCAAGAGAAAGAGAAGCTAATTAAATATTTAAGGATTCTAACATTATTATTATTATCTTCATTACTTTACATTCATGCCAAATTTAGATCCAATTTATTTTAATTTTATGCATTGTAAAATAAAAAATATATATAACTTTCGCACGTACTTAATTAGTTTATAAAGGAATACGTTTTCATGGAGCTCGATAACTATCTAGAAAAGAAGCGAATTGATTCCCGATAAAAATATATTTTTGTAAGCCAACACTTTATTTGTTTCTGTTTTACTTACTTATTTATTCAGTTCTGGAGCTCATTTGATTTGAGATAAATACACGAAATCCGAAAGTACAATGAAAAGAAAAGTAGTGTTATTATAGTGTTTGTGATGAATTTCATTCAGCAGCTTGAGGATAGGTATTTTATCGTGCTGCTGAGTAGTGATATCCTCTCTTGTACCTGGGTCACTTTATTTGATCTCTAGTGATTTAACTGTAATTGCTAGTCATTTGTTTGCGTATCGGCTCAGAATCAATGTTTTGGAACAAATGTTTGCTTTCTCTTTGTATTTTGAATTCGATGTATTTTCTTTGTTTTGAACTTAATGTCCCTTCCAAATTTATTATTTTCGTTTATTTATTCGGTTAAACTGTGAAATTAATATTCTTTAATCTTTAACGTTAAATAAAATTTTCATTAACATAAAAGTAACGATGCTTCATGGGAATGCTTTAGATAATACCGATTATATATATATTCGCTTTAATCTATATCATCAAAAGTTTTAATTTATTTAACAGCTACAAATTTTCTAAGTTATAATTAAAAAAAATTAAATTTTTAAATTAGCAAGACGAAAAAGTAACATCAAAAACTGCAAACTTTGAAATTATATAGCTTCTTAAATTTTTATGTTACGGGATGCACTTTTTTGCTTTATTTTTATAAGGAGAGTACATTTTATTAACTTAATATGAGCACTAGAAAATTTAATTTTTAAAATTTCTAGAAATTTTTCTTTCTAAAATTTCAACTTTCCAAAATTATACACTTGCTTTATTAAAACATCTTTGTAACTGTATGTGTATACACAACGGTTGCGAAAATTATGTCCGGATAAGGACTTCTGTGGACATGGTGAAGTCTAAAATTGCTGGAAGTGACAAACTAAATCTCAGGATTTCTATTCTGTCCAATATTTAAAAAAAACTCCAGAAGATAGAAACAGAATCATAGAAGCAGGCAGGACAAAGATCTTTCATTAAGTGAGAGATTGTGTTTAAGGTAAGAAACTGAAACTAGATTATGCAAGTTTTGCTTTGTTTACCTATCTTTGGACGATTCTTCGACGGCAAATACAAACAGTCATTCGCTGATGCTTGCAGAGCACTTCTACTGAAAACCTGAATACAAAACTAATCATAAAAATAGGTTTCTAGTAGCCTAGTTCAGCATCCTTGAGTTCGACAGAAGATATTTGTGAGCTTTGCGCATGGAGGACCCAAATACTAGCACAATTCGGGCAATTATGTAGAGTTCAATTAAGCGAGAAACAGATGTTGATGGAGAAGGAGAAGATCCTACATTTTCTTTAAAGAAAAAACAAGACATGCCTAAACAATGCCACATTAATATATATGTTCTGCTGGAAGAATCAACATTAAATTTCTCTTTCTTGACTCAAAAGAAAATAAAATCCGAAAAGCATTTATTTACAAAGAGTGCATTATTTGTGTATTAGAATGATTGTCAAAATTCTGGAAGAAGTGCAATGAAACTATTGCTTAGAAACAGTAGCTCAAAGTCATTCACTTACAATTTTAAATTTTAAAATTCACAAAAATTTTAAATTCTCCGATTAACTATAGACTCTTAAAATGTACACATTTAATGAAAAATTAATAACCATCATTGTTACATTATGTGTCATATTAATGTAACAAACCTTAACTAGGAAAGAGCAAGAAAGTTAAGTTAAAGAATTTTTTATGTAGAGAAAGTACAGTACTTCAATTATCCATTATTCCTAAGACTGTCTTTATAATAAATAAATAATAAAAGGAAAATAAAATCTTCTACACTAATAATATCAGATGCAGCTAGATAGTAAAAAAATATTATATTGCATTGCAATCGAAAATTGGTCACATTATACCTTAATAACTTGCTTACTATAATGATTTGTAAAAATTTAATACTTTATATGAATCCGAAGCACTTTCTTTAGCCGCAAGATAATTAATATTAACTATTTTTCAATTTCCTAATTTTTTTTGTTTTTAATAGAATTAAAATAAAATGTATTTGTTATCTCTTGCTGCATCTAAAAGCTACATATAAAAGCGAGTGGCATAGTCATTCGTAATAATACAGTCCTCATATATTATGCAATTAAAATAACAATGCATAATGCATACAACACCTGAATGTGCATCGAAACAGACTGATGTGTAAACCTGCATTAACTGTTTATTCAGATGAAAATCTCACTTTTCCAGAAGCTTCACAGAAGAAAGAAGGACAATATAGAATATTCATGCGCAACACTGTGTGTAACGATTTCAAGAAGTAGTGCAATTTTCTTTGCTTTTACTATTCTGCAGGGATTTAGTGCCACTGTGTGTTACGAATCATCCCGATGCAGCAGTTCTGTCTACCTTGCTACAAAATAATTTATTGTAAAATGTGACATTTAAATTTATATTTTTCAAAATTCAATTTTAGTCTTTTTTTTCGAAAATGAATTCATTCGGTACGTTAGTGACGGATGTTGTTGTTGATTAAGAGTAAGAGATACTTGAGTTCCCACTGCAATTATTTTAAACATTCTAGCCTTTTAGTGTTTCTTTCCCTTTTTTCAGACAATTTTTTGCAAACAGCTGTACTTTAAAAATCATGTACCAAAAATTATATGAAATTTACTCATCATGAAACGGATAATGTTATTCGAGATAACGACATTGTAAAACTTCAACAAGAAATTTATTGAAGTTAATGGTAACTTAAAAATTTTAAATGGCCTAAATGTTCTGAATTTTCATAATTCATTTCTGAATAATTGTAATAAAACTGCTATGTTGCAATTTATTAAATATCTTCTCTTCAAATATTTTTGCGTTGATTTGTTTTCTTTAATGAACTAGTTTATACGCTTAATTTAGTAAAAAACGCAAGTCAAAATCACTACACTAATTTTGTAACATAAAGTGAAAGCATTTCATTCAAATTCTTGCTTTACCGCAGTAGCCCCTTCCTCACTTCTAGCATGTTTTGAAATCCAAGTGCTTTTAATTTTAATGTTAGATTTTTTCGTAATATCTGTAGTACAAATAGTAATTATTAAACATTCTGTTTCCCATTTATATATGTTATGACAACACTTTTTAACTTCTCGGTAAAATTTAAATTTTGTAGTCTGCTAAATTAGGAGATGAGATAAATAAATTCAGTGGCATTCTTATTCTAAATATGAACTTCGAAATTTCGTACACATTTTCGAAGTACTTATAGCCTGAATTACATGCATTTGACAGATGCAAATGTCTTCGAGGTACCATTTTTTCATCCATCTCTTCAGATAGGGACTTAATTTGAGGACCTTCTTGTTCTGTTTGAAAAGATAACAAGAATTTCCATCCACTTTTCATACGAAGTGTTTCGAGCACTAATCTCGTCGTGGGACAAATTTGGCTAAATGTGGAAGAAACTTTCCTATTTTAAAATAGGAAGGCAAGGTTTTTCTGCACTTTTGATGCACTAATTATTGTATGCATGTATATGTATGTATATATTTCACCTAATGTATTGCAATGCATTATTGCTCCAATGCATTAGTTAAATCTTACAATTCTTGGAAACGATAAGCAGTAGCCAGTCTCCTCTTAGAATACGCAGTAAAAGCTCAATAATTCCTCATCCAGTATTTCGAGACATTCAATAGTTCAGCACTACCTTCAGGGACGTTCTTGCCCTAACCTGGCAGTTAGCATTTCATACGGTATTAGTTTGTAAATTTCGGCAGTTGCTTGGCGTCTTTTTGCCATTTTCAATTAATTTCCCTAGTGTTTATATATTGCTTGTTTTATTTATCCTTATTTATTTAACATGCTTCATAAGAGAATTGAAGTTCATAAGAGAACTAAAGCGAAGTATGTGTTAAAAATTCACCAAAAGATGGATTTTAATGATCGAATTTCAATCAAACAGTAGTTACTTTAGCGAAAAAATTATCATTTTTGCTTGGAACGAACATTCTTCTCGCCTGTTGCAAGAGGTATAAAGAAAATCGCATTATTTTGGAGAAAACGAAGTTGAAAGAAAGAATTGGCTTTCAGATAAGATTTTTGGTAAGTCGCACTAAGACAGGACTTCAGAAATGGGAAAGATTTAGGTGCATATTTCACTTGAGCGATATTAAAAACAAAGCTCGTTTTGAATTTGCAATGCAGCTGATGTTCTGCCATTTGCATTTACTGTAACCTCTAAAAATGATATGTAATCTTTTTGTTTTCACAACTTTATGTAGACGAAAACCGGCAAAGGTAAAAAATAATATGTTTTAGAATAATAACGTTGTTTTAGAAGATCGATGTCTTAAAAGTAATAAATATTTTTTGTTAAAATATAGTAGTGAAAAGTTATTCTGAAACACATAAATAGCGTTTTTGTGATGTAACAACCGCTACTATTTACCATTCAAAATAATAGTAATGATATTTGTAGAAAGTACAGCTGCTGTGTTGATTATAAAATTAATTATAGTAAAGATTTATTTAAAAATAAATTACCAGCTCTTCCTTAAAATGGTGAAAATGCGCTTTAGCCCACTGCTTGGCGATGTTTTGAAAATCACCAATTCGGCGCGTTTCTGCGAAACGTCTTTGCAATTAATTGCAACCTTCCCGACACGCTCCGCGAAAACCTATTGTAAAAAAAACATAGAATTCTAAACCATAAATTAGTATGGAAACTGTTGCCACAAAAATATAATAAAATAATATGCAAAACGAACATTACGATCATTAAAATATTTGTCAGTTACCTTTAAATTAATTATTTACATTTTATGTTGTAATACTTACACATTTTATGCCGTTACATAACCTTCCCGACACGCTCCGCGAAAACGTAACCAAAATGGCATCCCAGAAAGAAGGAATTTTTTTTAAAAGGGCATTAAAATTACAAACGATACCATGTACACACCGTTCCGTTTTAACTTAAAAAAAAAATCTGAGAATTGCACAATGTAGGCAACGTACACAAATAAACAAAATAAGCTAGAATAACGAAAATAAATTACAAGAAAATGCCATGTGCACAGCGTTCCTTTTAAACTTAAAAAAAACTTCAGCGAATTGCACAATGTACGCAACGTGCACAAATGAACAAAATAAGCTAAAATAACGAAAATAAATTACAAGAAAATGCCATGTGCACAGCGTTCCTTTTAAACTTAAAAAAAACTTCAGCGAATTGCACAATGTAGGCAACGTACACAAATCAACAAAATAAGCTAAAATAACGAAAATAAATTACAAGAAAATGCCATGTGCACAGCGTTCCGTTTTAACTTAAAAAAAACATCAGCGAATTGCACAATGTAGGCAATGTGCACAAATCAACAAAATAAAATAAATTGCAAACGATACCAGCGTTCTGTTCTTCAGCTGAGCCAAATTATTTCAATAAAAGGCAACAAAATATAAAAATTAAGCAACTTGCACTTCCAATAAAGTAATAAATGTACATGTACATTCACTCACCTCTCTCAGCATCACAGCTAAATCCATACCGACTCGGTATTTAGCGAAATATAAGGTACGAAAATAGCAAACACTCAACACAAAAACACCGCATTCAAAGAATACAACGACAACTGAAATAACTACTTAAATTAACACGTAAGAATTTCGAATAAACCGCTACGTCATCTCACATTACCAATAAAACCGTTCTTTATAAAATAGGAAATATGCATGCGCGAAAACTACATGTTTCCGTAGCTTCAAAATACCCAGTCAGCCATGTTCGCGGATATACGGAGTTACCCATGTTGGCACGTTTATTGCTCATTCAAAAACAATCGCCGCCAAGCAGTGGGCTAAAGCGCATTTGGGCCCTTAAAATATATATGCTTCGAAGCTGTTCTTTATAGGATTCCCCATTAACTCAGGCTGATGTTGGTAACTTTGTTTGCATAAAATATAATTGCAAATTAGAAATCTTTACTTCTTTAAGAAAGAACGAGTAAGTTAGGAATCTTTATTTGTTTTATTTTTCTGTTTATTTAACTACGTTTCTGTAACAAATAATTTTGATATTATTATGATTTGTTAGGAATTTGTGCAAATTGTGAATCGGAATTTGAATTTTATGGTTTCCTAAAAAATGCTAGAGTAAGAACTGTGAAGAGATTATTCTAGAAAATCTGAGTCCATCTTTCTCATTGGGTCGAACATTTTTAAGTTCGTATCTCTTTTTATCTTTCCTTTTTAAGTTTTTGACAACAGGGTTGACTCAAAGAATATATTAAATTTTAGAAGCAATAAAGGAATGTCTCTTATTAAGATAACAGTTCCTTCCGACAGGAACATACCTTAGATTCTATTAGAAAATTAGGCATTCAATTACACTTGAAAAAACACACAAACACATAGTGGACTGTATAATTCTTTAATGTAGCATTACCTTAACGCAACTTACACTCACAAAATAAGAATAACCGCCTTCTTCCACACAAATTATTAAAAATTAAATTAAAAAAATTAAAGACATTAAAAAATGGCGGCCAGCTTCACTCTATTTTTATTTTGATCGAAGTTGCCAGATTCTTCAAGTAGACAATATTGAAAACATTAAATCTTGGCTTCACTTCCTTTTCGGCGTTAACATGCCGCCCGGGTTGGGCATTTGTACACAGTTAAATGACCAAATTAAACAAATTGAAACACTCTGCAGATCAAATAATATATCACAAGAATTTAAACTGCTATACCTGAATGAAATCAATAAGTACAATGAAACACAGAATTTGAAATGCACAATATATATATAAAATCAGAAACAATACATAACACTTTTTTTTAAACTTAACAAATTATTTACTAAACGTTTACAGCCTATGTCACCTATACAGGCAGTACAGCTAGTTTAGTTATTGGCCTTTTCAAAAGACCAGACTTGGTTTTCATAATACAAACTCTTACATTTTTATCCTTACCATAAATAAGTTCTTCAACTTTCCCCAGTAACCAAGTTGAAATAGGCATATTGTCTTCCTTTACCAAAACTAAAGTTCCCTTTTTTACGTTATCCCTCACACAATACCATTTAAATCTTTGTTGTAAATTACTAATATAATCATTTTGCTACCTTTTCCACAAATATTGGGTCCCTTTAGTAGTTCTCTGCCAGCGTTTCAAAGAATTATCCGAAAAATCAGTATGATCAAGTTCAGTTATAGATGTTAAAGGTCGCCCAATTAAAAGGTGTGTGGGTGTAAGTGCTTCTAAATGATTGGTGTCATTAGAAAAAGGGGATATTGGGCGTCAATTCAAAATTGTAAGAAACTCCTCAAATGTAAAAATCAACTTCCCAACTGCACGTTTAAGATAAAACGTAAAGGACTTAACACCTGCCTCCCAGATTCCTCCAAAGTGAGGAGCTCTAGGAGGGATGAACTTACAATGAATTCTTTCAGATGTCAGATATTTAGTTAAGAATTCATCGGGATATTTCACCAAATTATATAGTCGCTTGAGTTCATTGCTAGCCCCAACAAAATTTCGAGCGTTGTCGCTAAATATAGATGCACATTTCCCTCTTCTAGAAACGGACCGTTTAAAGGCTGCAATAAAAGACTCCGTAGACAAATTTGAAACTATCTCTAGATGGACAGCACGAGTCAAAAGGCAAACAAAAATTGCAACATAAATCTTGTGCAATGTTCCCTTCCTCAGATTTGTATATTTTATAACAAAGGGGCCACAAAAGTCAATACCGGTGTGGTTAAATGGAAAGGATGGATTTAATCTCTCTGATGGTAAATTATCCATTTTCTGATCCAGCAATTCTGGTTTTACCTTGGCACACGTTACGCATTCTTTAGTGATCTTCCTAGCAAGATTGCGTCCACTTATCGGCCAAAAATTTTGTCTAACACTATGTAAGAGCGCTTGTGCTCCAGTATGGAAGTTTCGAATGTGGTAGTCTGACATAATTAAATGAGTCAATTTATGGTTTTTTGGTAAGACAGCAGGATGCTTTGTGTTAAAGCACAAGTTTGATTCCTGCAGTCTACCACCTACCCTAATAACTTGAGATTCATCTAAAAAGGGACATAAAAATTTTAACTGGCTATGTTTAGATACTTCCCTTCCTAGACTTAACCTTTTGAACTCTTCAGGAAAACACTGCTGCTGCACGAAGGACAGTAGTTTCCCTTCACTTGACGAGGCTTCATCAACAGTCAGATGACATCGTTGTTTCTCCTTGGATCTAAAATTCCTTATAAATCTTAAAACATAAGAGAAAACATTAATTAATCTAACATAAGAGTTAGTAATGTCAAAAAAGGAATCCAAAAAACAGCTAATGCTAAAGTCACATTAGAAACTTTTTTAAGTTCAAACACATAGTTTTCATTTGATCTTTCCAAGTTGTTGTTCACACTGCTGTAATTAATGATCTGTTGATGGAGAAAATTTGGCCCTTGATACCATAAAGAATTCTCAACAATATGTTCTGGGCTCAAACCACGAGAAATTAGGTCAGCAGGATTGTCTGCTGTTCTGACATGTTGCCAAGAGAAATCCTTAGTTAGCTCTTAGATACGCGCTACACTATTTGACACGAACACCTTTAGAAGATGAGGAGATGTATCAATCCAGGCTAACACTATTGTTGAATCTGTATACAGAATAAGTTTGTCAATTTCCAAACTCAAGGATGCTGTTACCTTTGACACAAGTTTGGAAAGGAGCTCTGCGGCACACAATTCCAGGCGAGGAATAGTTATTACTCTAAGAGGTGATACTCGAGATTTGCTACAAAGCAAAGTCACTTTAACTTCTCCAGTTTCAGAAACACAACGCAAATAAATAACTCCGCCATATCCAACCTTTCAAGCATCAGCAAAACAGTGGAGTTCAATTTCATTTCTCAGTGCTATTAGAATGTACCGGGGAACTTGTTCTAAAAGAATTCTTTCGTTTGAGCACCACTTGTGCAATTCCATTTTTGCAGATTGTAGCATAGCTATTAACTGTCGTTGCAATTCTACAGCAGAGGTGACATCTTTAGCACCAGATAAAATGTCATCAACATAAAAATCATTCAATGTCGTTTCAGAAGCCAATGGATACTTATCCTTTTCATCTATGGCTAATTCCCTCAAAACACTTGTTGCTAAAAAAGGCGCTGATTTTGTTCCCTATGTCACGGTAATTAATTGATAAAGTGTAGGCGAATCATTTAACGAATTTTTCCAAGGGATACATTGCAGTTTGCGCTGCTCAGGATTTATACGAATCTGCCGATACATTTTGCATATATCAGCAGTGCAAGCCACCTTGTGTTTTCTAAATCGTAGTAGTATAGAGAACAGGTCGTCTTGCACCACACCTCCATTCATTAAACAGTCGTTTAATGAAAAACCAGATGACGAACGAGCCGAAGCGTCGAATACCACTCTAATTTAATTGTCTTGCTCTCTGCTCTGTAAACACCATGGTGGGGCATTATATATTTAGGAATTTCAGACGCAGTCTGCATTTTTTGCATATGCCCTAAGGCCTCATATTCTTTCATGAATTCACAGCACATCCTAGACATGTCGGGAGTTTTGTCTAGTTTCTTCCATAAGTTATTTAATCGTTGTGAAGCTAACTGCGAAGAATCACCCAACTGTACATCTTGCTTTATTGATAGAGTCACTACATATCTACCATCGCTATCTCGGCGATGAGTTTTCACAAAATGATCTTCACATTCTGCTTCTTCTTTATTTTTGATTTTGAGAGATTCAGTAACAGACACAATTTCCCAAAAAGACTTGATTAGTGAATTTATGTCTTCTTCGACTTTTATAAATCCGCACTGAATCGTATGGCCTGAATTTGAACCAAAATTTATGCCGCTAGCAATATATCCAAATAAGGAATTTTGAAAAGTTAAGTTCGAATTTGGTAGCTGAAATTGATCAGCTTTCAGCAGCTCATAAAAACATTCGGCCCCTAACAAGGCATCTATTTCCTTTGGCACATTGAAATGAGGATCCGCTAGATTACTATTTTGAGCAAGATGTGAAAATGAGAAGCTAAAATAATTCAAGGGTACAAACTCATTAATTTTAGTCACAACAAAAAAAAAAAAAAACAAGTGCCCTACTGTAATCACACTTGTTAGATATCACAGCAGTAAGCTTGGATTTTACCGATAAAGCCATTCCGTTTAAACATGAAATTGATACGTTAATTTTATTCTTTCTGATTCCAAGCTTATTAGCGTACTCACAGGTCAGGGCACAGCATTGACTCCCACTATCCAGTAACGCTCTACAAGCGATAAAATTCCCGCAAGAATCTTTAACATAAACAATCGCGGTGGATAGTAAGACTTCCTTTGAAATCACTTGTAAACTGGTTATAGACGAACCAACAACATCCGAATTATTTAGTTGGTTGCAATTAGATAACATTTCAAAACATTTGGCATCTGCTTTGAGCTTCGAATTCTCCACTGGAGGGGAATCAGAATTATTAGCAGTTGTTGCTTCCTTCCCCATACAATACTCAATGGCTGCAGACGACTGCAAAATATCTTGCCTGGGAAAATGTAGCAAGCTACTTACAGTCATTTTTAGGAAAGAATTACATTTACATAACTTGTGAAAATTGTTACTTTTACAACAAATACATTTTAAGTCTTGAGTTTTAACACTTGATACCAAAGCAGTTACCTTTTGAATGGGTTGACCCTTTTTTGCATTAAACACATTAAATGACTTTGACGACTGCAAAGTTCGGGCATGATTTTTTAAAAATATCATAAGCTCAGATAATTTAGGTAATTCATTCGGTTTAGAATCTCGCTCCCACCAAAGGCGAGTGGAAGTATCTAATTTTTGCAGCAAAATATATGCAAGAAAAGTTTCTGAGAATCCATCTATTTTTTGCTCTAGAATTTCTAGAGACCTTACACGCTCATTCACTGTGTCTACTAATTTTAAAATAGAAGATGGGTTTTCATTTTGTATAGGAGAAATTGACATGAAACGCTTTATTTGAGAAAAGACGGGATCACGTTTATTAGAATATCTTTCTTCTAAAAGATCCCAAGCAATTTTATAATTACTGTCACAAATTGTGGATAATTCTAGCTGCTTCCCCATGAAGGGATAATTTCAAATACGACAGCCTTTGCGACTCCGATAATGAAGTATTATTATGAATGCTTGAAATGAAAAGATACCGAAAACCTAACCAATCCTGTATGTTTCCACTAAACGATAGTAAGTTTAATTTGGGTAATTTTATACCTTCTGCACTAGTATTTTCAATCTTTAAATTACTTGCATTTTTAACCCTAAGTTATGACATTTGTCGTTTAACTTTAATCCATAAACCATCAATGTTCTCTTGAACGATTTGCTGTTCAGTCATATATTTATCAAAATCCTTCTCCTCAATTAATTCAAATATTTTATTAAAAATATCTGAACACTCATCGTTAAATTTTTCACATTTATTTCCAAAAAGCTGTAGCTGAAATGTATCACAAATTGTCTTTTCTAAATCAGAAGTAGCTTTTGTTACAGCTTTCAAAGTTATTTTTTTAATTAATAACGCATCCATCATTATGTTAATAAATAATACAGGAAAGTACAGAAGGAGAAACACTTACCTAATTCTTGAGGTAATCCAAAAAAAAATCTAAGTAAAGAACAAAACTAGGAAGTTAAATCCTATCACAAATTGGAACAAATCGGTAATAATCCACACTTTACATTTCTTCTTTAACACTTCAAATTTTAACCTTCTAATCAGCTTTTTATCCCTAGATACTAATTTTCTCACTGTCGCATGGACCACATATTAGAAAATTAGGCATTCAATTACACTTGAAAAAACACACAAACACATAGTGGACTGTATAATTCTTTAATGTAGCATTACGTTAACACAACTTACACTCACAAAATAAGAATAACCGCCTTCTTCCACACAACACGTAGACATTAAAAAAATGGCGGCCAGCTTCACTCTATTTTTATTTTGATCGAAGTTGCCAGATTTTTCAAGTAGACAATATTGAAAACATTAAATCTTGGCTTCATTTCCTTTTCGGCGTTAACAGATTCCATTGCCTTTTTTGGCAAACTGTCGGTGAGTGGCCAATGAATAACAATCCCGAGCTAGAAAAATAGAAAGGTACAGCAGAGATAGAACGCAGCAGTGAGAAAAGAAAAGAGGTGGAATTAGCGGGAACCCTTTGTTTTAACATAGTCAGATGAAAAGTTTCCTTTGTGTCAAGGAGAGCGTGATTCCTCCCAGGACTACAAAATTTGCTGCCAGAGCAAGAAGAGAACTCATTAAGTTTTCCTCCCCGTCAGTTAGACAGTTTTCGTTTGAGCCAGATTAATGCTTGACCATTCCCGTTTTAACATTAAAAATGGCAAAAGAAGTTATTGGGTGATAGCCGGACAATGTCAGAGACATAAAACATCCTCACGCCAGTTACTTTCCTCTCTTCCGGGAAGTTTGCAGTTGGAACGCGTGATCTTAAGGCACTTGAAGTATCCGTTTTAGTGAGAAATTTGCACCTGACCTTGTAGCATTCATTATTTTAGTTAACCAAGTTATTTTTAGTTTGAACTTTCCTATCGATATCTCAAAGTTTCAGTTGCTGCCCGAAATTTATGCAATTCGCATATATCTGATAGCAGTTTAAAAGGCAGGAGTTAACGAGGAGAAAAAACAGAGTCTTGGATTTATCGCCGTAAGGCTGTGCGCGCAAAGATTTCCTCTGTCTACTGAAAGTTCGCCTGCATAGGCAATTGCAGTTACTAGTGCTTGCTAGTGAAATTCACATTATTGCATTTCACTGAGAGTTAGGGTTCCCTCGCCGTCCTACTTAAGGTTAAGTTTAGGTATTTGATTTGTTAACACACTTTATTTCAGATTTATTTTAGTTCAGCCCAAGTAGTGGCTTACTCTCAAGTTGGAGAGTTGTAATTATTTGAATTAAAGAGTCACTTTAAACCCTCCTTCTGACTTTGTAGTTCTTCAACACTAAAGGACATAGCTTATATTTGCTCACTGTCCTCCACATAGGGTTTCACAGCATATGCTTAGCAAGAAGATTAAGAGATTGAAGGAGAAACCTTATAACCTTACTTTGCATCTGACCTTTTTTTTCTTTCAAAGTAGTAAGTGAATTGATGTGAGTGATCCCATCTACTTACTGCTCATATTTGAGATGCATCTAATTTGTAAACATTAATCGTTTACTTACACTAATACAAGAAAATCTGTTCGTTTTACTTGCACTAATGTAAACAAATGGTTAATTCTTACAATTTAGACGTTTTCTTTGAATACATGTAAATACTAATTAAATATATGTAGGATATCTACTATTTGACAAGTAAATAAATAAACATAATATGTAGGATATCAACTATTTGACAAGCAAATAAATAAACAAGTAAATAAAATAATAGTAAATAAATGCAAAGTTAAACAATTTAATCACTGCATTTATTTCCAAACCATGTTTTGACTATTAATTCTTGTTATATTTGATGTTCAATTAATAGTCTATGCAATTATTTGAGAATGTTAACGTTTTACGGTAACAGTAAAACCAGGACCACCATAAATGTATCTTTACATAATGCTAATTATAAAATATATAAAAGGTTTAGACTGAATTTTGTAAGGTTATTATTTAAACTAAGCAGTTTATTTATAATTTCGACCTTAACTACGACGTCTTCTATCCTCATCAAAATGTAAATGAGTCAACTAGTATTTAAGTTGAGGTTTTTGAATTGTAAGGCAGAGAGTGCTTCTGGCCTGGCGTGCACGTTACGTTTACTTCCTTCCAATTCTGATAAGTTATAATTATTCGGCATTATATATTGCTGCCGACACTTGATTTTTATATTTCTGTATAGTTACTGAGCAAGCTTTGCGCTTATTTAAAAACTGTGTAGTACTACAAGTTAACGTTTAACATGAATTTGACTGTTCCTTTAGTTGCATGACCACGAGTTGTAGTTGGTATTTTTAGAGCAAGAAAGTGCATTTATTTTCTAAATTCAGTTATTAAGAAAAACATCATAAATTCATGCTCCACTAACAATTCAAAGAAATGGAACCTATTCGGAGTTACGCCAATTTGAAAATAGCCTAACGTCAGGTCGAGCCTAGCCATATACACTCTGTCCATAAATTAAGGATAATTCGGAGTCACGCGGAAATCGAACTCTAAAATAAATATATCACCCGTAAAATCCCTACACACATCTTCAAGAATCATATGCAAATTTCAGGAAGTAACCAGATGACACCGTTGGGACGTCACAATGACGTGAGTGTAAGAGAGTGATATATAAGGAATGCAGGCAAAGAAGTAAAAGTGTTCGCAGGCGCTTTATAAGCATTTCAGTGCAATAACCGAATAGTTATGACACAAAGGACGCATTTGGATGATTTTTTACGTGGTAGAATTATCGGCCGTCTGGAATGTGGGCGTTCCCAACTGGAAGTATCAGACGAACTTGGAATTACCCGGAGTGTCATCTCCAGGCTTTGACAACGATTCCAAGATGATCCAAGACGTTACAGCACAGGTCGCCCCAGAGTTACAACACCGAATGAGGACCGGTATTTGGCAGTGCCAAAAGAAACACGCGGAGCACAGCCTCAGACCTGTCTCGTCAGCTCTCTTCAGCCACTGGTACGACAATTTCAAGGCAGACCGTGTACAGACGCTTAGGACAGATTGGTCTATATGCTCGTAGACCTGTCAGATGATTTCCACTTACTGCAACTCACTGTCGCCTGCGGTTAGCCTGGAGTAGAGAGCATGCATTGTGGACACCGCAGCAGTGGGCTTGTGTGATGTTTCCCGACGAGTCCAGGTTTAGCTTGCCGGACTTTCATATGGAGAGCTCCAGGTACCCGTTACCACTAAGAAAACATCATTGAACGACACCATTACAGTGGTGCAGGAGTGCTCATTTGGGGTGGAATTTTTCCGGGTTCCAGAAATGACCTGCATGTTCAAATTGGAACCATGACAAGCCAAATATATCGGGACGTCATTCTGGAACAACATGTACGTTTGTTTCGGGGCGCCATGGGCGCACAATTTGTGTTTATGGATGACAACGCCCGTCCTCACCTTGGATACATTGTAAGCGAATGCCTTCAATCGGAGAATATCACCCGTATGGACTGGCCAGCATTCTCAACGGACTTGAATCCAGTAGAGCACGTGTGGGACATGCTGGGCCGACGATTTGCAGCCCGTCGACGTCCTCCTACATGTCTACCGGAACTTCGGAGAGCATTGCGTTTTGGGTGAAGTAATATCCCCAGACGATACAATACGGACGGTATTGTATCGTCTGGGAGACATGCAATGTATTAACAATCATATCAACCATGTAATATTGGTTTTTTGTAAATAGTTTTTGTTTTGTAATTTGCTCCAGGAAGAAAAAATCGTTAATTTTTTTTAATATTATCAAACATATAGTTCTTTTTTTGCTCTTTACCTTTTGTTTAATAAATAAGCCTTACAAATAAGTCAAATTTGTTTTGCTTCTAACTCTTACTTTGCCTGATTTTGCATTATCCTTAATTTACGGACATGAGTGTATTTCGTTGACTTAAATGTTCCAATAACTGAGTCTATAATTGGCAGAGAATACGCTGGACACTTCGTGATACTATTTAATTTACGATAATCGCCATGCTTTGGGATCTGAAGATGAAAGATCGTTTATCTGGCGGCATAAGTCTATGGAACTCACGTATGGACTACTTGTGGGAATCGTAATTTTAGGCTTTAATATCTCTTGAATGAGTTTTTCGATAATTTGTTCTTTATAACTTTATCGTAGTTGTACGATTTCATTTCCCGCCAGTGTAGGTTTTATGACTAACCACCTGGACGAACCCAGGCATAGAACCAAATAATTTATTAAACTTTCTTACCGCCGCCTGTAGCTTCTTTTTCTTTTCTTCCGGGAGGTGGTTCAGCTCGACTTCTAGTGTTGGATTGATTCCTTTTCTATAAGTTCCATTTGCACCTGTAAAATAGAATTCTTAAAATTTAAATTTGCGTCTGCCGCGCTTAAATATTCGACCCCCAAAATGACTAGTGATAATAAAACTTTGGCCACAAGAAAGGTAACGCCTTGTTGTTCGTTCTTAATTTTAACGTATAGACCCACTTTCCCGAGATATACGCACTGCTTACCCGGGCGGCGGATATTTTCTTCCCCGTAACTTTAAAAATACAATACCTCCTAAAATAGTTTTTTAAAAAGACTTGCGACAGGAAGCTGTACTGCGCCCTGGTGTCTAATAAAGCAGTCGTTGGGAAGTTTTTTAATAAAATTTGAATTTGAGGCACTGCAAACTTTTGCACGACCACGGTATTTAGTTTAAGTACATAGAGATTTTGGTTCAGTGGAGGTGACCAGACTTTCTTCTCCGGCACCATAATTTGTTTAAATCCTTTTTTTTTCTCCCCCTTGCTTTTACTGTTGCTTAATTTGGCGATCGCCAAATGATTTTCTCATCTATCCGGAACTTTTGCTATAACCTTTTATGATCGTATCTGACTGCCGATATGGATATTGCCTGTTCTGTGGTTTTTGTTGGCGCGAAAATCTTGAGTACTGGTTATAGGATCTTTGGCCAAAATTCGCCGTATACGTTTTCTTGTAAAGGTTGCCGGCTTCCGAATTTCATAGTGAACTGAAATAAACTTTCGAGGGTGTTCAAGTTTCTTAATATCCACTAAATCCTATATCGGGTGAAGCAGACCCGGTAAAACGACTTCTATTATTTCGATGTCTGCTCGTTCCGTACAATAAATTAAATATCTGAATCTCCCGCAGAATGAAGTGCGTTAGTTTCTCGGCTTTTATTTGGTATTTACTGAGTAACTTCGCTCCCAGGTTTTCGCTGTCTTTTACAACTGGGAACGCTTTGAGCATAGCGTTTTTAGGAGTTTCTCAGTTACATGCTTCAGAATCTGATTCCATTAGTAGAAAGGTTCTAATCGCCTTGCACCAGCTGAGTGCTTGGTCTTTTAGATTCGCAGTGACGATGGTGACACTTCGTAGTTCCTTAACAGGATACAGCATGAAATGAAGTTTCAGCTCCTCCAAGAAGGACATCACGGAAACTTTTCGTCGAAGGTAGCAACCGACCCGCATGGCCTCAGTTACGAATCCAGACCTTTCCATTGGGTTGTACGCTGTCGTTGGAATTTGCAGTCTAGGAGTGTCTAAGGTAATTTTTCCAGACTCCACAGATATATAGTTCGACGATTATTCGGAGGCAGTGAAATATATTAGTTAAATTAGAGTATCTTAAGAGCTAGAATATCAAAGAACTCTGTTGCGACTCTTCGCTGAATTCTTGTAAGTAACAAGTGTAAAGAAGAGTTAAATTTACCCTTTATTTAACTCAAAATAAATTAACAGCAGGTACTTTCGGGCTTACAATGAGGCTCTTTTGGGGGTTTCAACTCAAAATAAATTAACAGCAGGTACTTTCGGGCTTACAATGAGGCTCTTTTGGGGGTTTCAACTCAAAACAAAAGATATTAAACAGATCCAATACTAAATAAAAGTAACTAGTTGAAGTTACACAGACTCACGTAGCAGAGTTGTGCCTTTTTTATGATCACCTGCGTGTACTAGTAGGCATTTAACAATATCGCTGTATAGCAGTAAAGGTATACTAGCAGTAGCAGATGGCAGAAAGGGAGAACATACTCTCCTATTGAAGTGAACAAGACTTCAGCTTAAATACTCGTTTCTACCTCCTTTACATAAATCATAATCCTGAAAATTCATTCTGGCAGGGAAACGTAGGTGGGAAATGAAAATGTAAAGGAAAGCTTCTTACAAAATAAAAATAACTTTTAGAAAATTAAAGCATATCCTACAAATGTATTTAAGAAAATTTAATAACTTAATAAGTTACTTTTAGTTCATATTATCAAAAGACATTTAATTTAATTCTGGCCACGACTTCAAAATACAACCTCACATTTAGGTAATCTAATATATAAAATTTTCTTGAGAATATAATTCAAGTTATGCTTATCTCTCTACAGTATAAAAATGTTGCAATAAAATTAAATATTATCCTTTGAAAGAATGTGACTAAATATTTTTTGAGAATTTGTTTCTTCGAATATTCAGACTTCTATTTCCTAGAGAATTTGCAGAATTATGCTAGTATGATAATGTTTCGGTAAATTCTATAATCGATATGGATTTCCTTATAACAATTGTAATTAATTTTCATCGACGTTTCGTAAATTCATAACATATAGTTCCCAATTTAGTCGCCAGAATTCAATAGATGAAATTGAACATTCTTTTGGTATTATTTCGTTTGGTGTCTAAAATGTGGAAATTGCAAGACATGTTTCTTTCCTTTGCTCCAAAGCTAATTTAAATTAATAGTTTAAAAGCGAAAACAATATGATGTACCAAATGGACTAAAGTTTGCAGAATAAACTAGTTGCCTTGTTAACTGCTAATTTAAAACGACACATGAATGTAATTATAAATAATGACTAAAGAAAAATTTGTCTAGGGAAGCAATAAGGCGAAAGATGAAAATCTATGTACTTCAGCTTTGTTTTTTTAGCTTGGCTATGCGTCTTAGCTTGTTTTAGGAAAGTTTAAAATTTCAAATAATTAAACTTCTCTGAGAGGTTCTGCTACGTTGAAGATAGATTTACTCTGTTTGAGGGTAATAAAGGTGATTTAAATAAAGTTCCTTCAGTAATGAATGGCATTGATCCTGCTATCACACGTATGAACTTGAGACATCCAGTTGCTTTCCGTTTCTCGACATCTTAATCGCATGCAGCACATTCAACTACAGTTCCACTCTACACCATAAACCTTCATGTGTTTGCCTTCCGTCATACTTCAAATCATTTTATTCGACTAAACAGAAGTTAGCTTAATTTTATTCCTTTATTTTCTGAGCAATTCTAGTTTGCTTCTCTAAATCAGCTCTTGAAAAAGAACTAAACTACTTAAAAGTAGTTGCTGTTGACAAAAGCTTTTCACCTAATGTTATTGACAAAGATTTTTAAAAAATTCTCATCTCAATTCATCAAAAATACTCTTTCGTTTTAAGAGATTATAAAAATTCTGTCATGATTCCTTTCTTTGCAAGGATTATGTAAAGAACTGCATTTATTTTACAGAAATTAAGCTTTTGGGTCACATTCTATCCTAGCAATAAAATTCTCTATTCCCCACTTAAACACCCCGTTTCAGATATGAACTTCTAGGACAACTACATCATTCCTTGATAAAGTGGTTTAATTTACGGTGGTCAAATCATGACAACTTTAAAATTTTGCTCTAAGGAGCATGAGGTATGGGTTAGGGGGAAAATATAAATCCGCTGTTGCCTTACACTGTTGGTAAGAAAACCACATTTTCCATTTATCAGCAGCTAAAATTTTTTAAAAAACATCTTCCGTTGGTAAAGCAGATTTCATTGAAGCGTAACATTCACAAAAATCTTTCAGAGTCTAGTTAACGATTCCAATTCCAATCCGTCTTTATCCTCAGCTTTTAAAGAAATAATTTCATATTTATTTTTATTTTACATCAGTTGTAGTAGTATCATTTTTCATCTATAGTTGGTGCCAGTAGCTTGACTTCTTTTCTCTCATTGTTATCGCCTGCGCACAAGCTTCTCTTTTGTCATTTGCACTTCTGCAGCTGAAGAAGTAGTCCTATTCCTAAACTTTCGAAACTAGTCCTGCAAATTTACGAATCTTTGCTAATTCTTGTTGCCTTAACACCCCCAACAACTGTTAGTCAGCGTGTTGTTTTAACTCAGATTTTACTCCTTAAATATTTAACATTTCGGAGTGTTAGAATGTACCCTTAAGTTTCAGACTGCAAAAATTTTTCAGTAATTAAAGCAGAATAATCTGATTGTATTTTTGAATGAAAAGGACGTGATATGCTTGTCATGATCAAATTAGCTTCCGAAGTAAAAGTTTGCCATTTGCTAAGGTTGACGAACACATATTGATGAAAATGCTTCGTAGCATTTCGTCATAAGCTGATACCAACCACAAAATATTTTTCTTTTGTTTACTAAAAAAATATTTGCAGCATTATGTTCCTTCTAATAAATTATGGTGATATGATTCATTTATTTATTTGTACGGTACTCTATGATTTGTTAATAAGAGATGTTTCTTCTAATAAAAAACTTTAATATTTATCTCTTTCTATGTTTTCTTTAAAATTTGAAAGAGATTGCAACTATTTGTTTTCAGCTTTCCGATTCAAATGCTATGCATATTAACTTCCTATTATCTGGAATCCCTAATCATCTAGTGCTATTTTCTAGCGTTTACTAGATGGCGTTTAATTTGAACACGTTTGTCCACAATTATTTTCATAACATTAACCGATGACAAAAAATATTCTTCAAAGCAATAGAATTTGATGAATTTAATATAAACAAAAACATATAAATACTTGTTTGCTCAGTATTTTAACAGGGAAAAAGGTGTTTCTAGTAGATTGCCTTCAAGCATTGGGAAAAAGGTAATTTATGAACTCTATTTAATGTTTCTAGAAACTATTTGATCAACGATAATGGGAGAACTTTTCTTATATCAGCATTTATAGGGAATTCACTGATTTGATTTCGTCTTCAGAAATTTTATTGCATGATGTTCTTGGATTTGTTTCAGAAAGCCCCTAGAAGATACCCTCTATATGAAGAAGGAATATCTGTGTCTGATCGCTCTCGAAATCAGCAGAATTACAAAAATCCATAAGACTGACAAACCGAACAAGAGGTTGCTTTTTTGCCTAATTTTAAATGGTTGACGTAATTCCCCACGTGACGACATTTCAGTCTTTTGGCAATTTTTAAAAAAATTGTTGAGCTTGTTTGGAGAATTTACCTGGATTTGAAAAATTCGTTCAATAGCATTTTTATAATTGTAACCGAATTGTTGATCACAATAAGCGATGCATTTCCCATGTTTCCTTATACAAACAGACAAGACTTCAACAATTCAACAATAATACTCGAATGATAACATTAATCGCTTTCACATTAAGTGACGTCTCATGCATAAACTGCGCATCGAAAAATACATTTCTTGGGAATAATATGCCTTTTTGCTATTTGATAATAGTAATGCTTACATTTTCCTCTATCGTTCCTTAGTTTCTCACCTTAAGATAATGGTAATCACATTTTCGATTGCATTAAAATGGTCTTAAGTGAAGCTAGCAATTACTACTACAATTTCAGCAAGTATGAAATGGATAAATCAAAGTATCAAGTTCATTCTTGTTTTTTTGCAAAGCACGTATTTTCAATAGTTATATCACATTTCTTTGCTGAATTGCAAACCGTAATTCTAAGCAATTTTTCAAGTATACAATTAACCAACAAATTCAGTGGAGAAGTTAAATATGAACTTACTTTAAACTGTTAAATAAATTAAATGCTACACTAAGAAAACTAATAACTAAATATTAATATTATCGTCAGTCATTTGGAAGGCGTCTAAAGTAACAAAATGACATCAGCGATTTTAAACATAACAGGTCTTACAGTATATATCATCAAGCGTACTTTTTTCTTTCTGATTTCCAAACTATGCAATTCATTCAAGTTTCAAGCATGCGTTCATCTAAGTAGGTGAAATTGAAAAATATGTAACTGTGAGATTTATGGTTTTCATTCAAAACCGTCCTATAGTTAATAAATTGTTCCACTTTCCTAAACTCAAATATCTAAAAGAACGAAACTTTATCTGCATATTTTCTTCGACAGTTTTCCTTATTTTCTACCGCCATGTCAGAACTACCTGAACTTATATTGTAAAGTAAGCCAGTTGCGTTTCTTTGTTCCTGCCAGCCGAATCCTTCTTATGTAAGATTCAATTCCATATGTTTTCTTTTGATTATATACAGAATTTAAGTTACGAAATACTACAAAATATGATTATATTTTATACATTAAAATTATTAAATCTCTCCAGTTGTAAGTATTTTATTATACTGACATTATAGAGGCATCTGTAATGCATTCAATTTCAAGTACTTAAAAACTCCAACATATTCATTTCCACTTTCAAGTGGAAATGAATACTGTACTTTGTTGTTGAAATTAACACCAAGGAAAATTTTCACTTAAGCAATAGCATGCATGTTTTGTCGAAATATTTTTAAGACCAAAACAATTCTGAAATGAAAGTAATACGCAGATTATAAATTTTCTAAATATGAACGTCCCATGTATATGCACACACATTAACATTAATCCTTTCAGATATGGATTATTGTGAAGTGCCAAGAAAAAAAAGAAAAAGAAAGAATCTACAAAATATTGTTTATAGGTTTTACAAAAATGGTTTGAACGCAAAAAGAGATTCATTACTATTCAGAATATTTCCAATCGCACATTTTTAACTCTATTAACAGAACATTAAAAGGGATGTAGCTTTCTTATCCTATCTCAATCTTCCATATATTAATTTTGAACAAATTTAATATTTGAATAAAGCTTTCTATGTACGATCTACACCTTGGGATAAGTAAAGCTTTACTACTGAATTAAGATGAGTTCACAAAATCATTAGTTTTTAGAATGATATAAAATACCTATGAATATAATCATGAATGCGGCCATTTTTGTAAAGAAAAATGCTTTAAATATAAAAAGTTTGTTTATATGCTTTTCTTTACTGTGCTATTTATCATAAACTGCAAAAGTCTAAGAACGCTAACCTTACAGCTCCTTAAAGGCATCAGAGATTTCAAATTATCCTATAGAAACTATCAGCAATTACATGTGATCCTATAGAAAGCTATCAGGAATTACATGTGATCCTACAGCAAACTATCAGAAGTTGCAAGTGATCTTATAGAAAAGTTTAAAGTTAACTTCGCCTGTCATTTTATTTCTCGTTTCTTATCTTCGAATTTATTTACTAATTCTTACAACAATGCACTTTTGAAATCAGATTTTAGCCGCTTAATTGGGAAAATCCGAGTGGTATCAGCGTGCATACCCCTTTTTTTAGTTTTTTATTACAAATTTTATTCAGTTTGCAAGATGAAGCAGATATAAATAGCTGCGAATTTGAGCAAGTAGATTAAGCTCTTTAATTATGTTAATTTTTTATCTTTTTGTAAAATGTAAAAACTGAAAAGCATTTTTCTGTTCTTATGCTTTACAAAAATCGTTGAAAAAATCGTTATTCTACGTGGAAAATTAAAAGAAACTGTTGAATGTAATTTAAATATATTATAAAGTTTTCTCAAGTAACTTTCAACATTTATAATAGAAATAAACATTTAACTGTTTATTATAGTAATAGAGGAAATACTTTAAATTATAATTTGACTGAGTAATGGAAGTAAAATAGCAACAGTAAGCAGCAACAGGTAGCTGCTGGGTTACATTATTGTAGAATAATTAAAAATTAGGCATTTTAAATCAAATTTCCAAGCTTTATGCAACGCTGAATTTTTTAAAGCTACTTTGAGAAGCTTCTGCTTTTTGAACATTTTTTCTCTTTCAGTGGTTTATATTTTTTATCTCAATTTTTTATATTTTATCACCTTTAGTTTCAAGCATTCAGAGGTAAGTAAACTAAGCTGAAAATTAATTAGTGCAGTTTCGACTGGAAGGGCACGATACGTGTTTACCAAATACAACATCCTGAGCATGTTACGCAAAAGCTACCTGCAGAGCATGATCTGCAGTACAACGGCTTCAGATAGGTTTTTTAAGGAAATCCTATTCATGTGTATATTCTCCAAATTAAGTAGTCAAAATTCGTTCATTTCGAAACGAAGTTACCACTCTTCAATGACTTTACTTAACATAGTATTTGGTACATTATAAATATATGCTTAAAACGCTTACAGTCAAAACGTATTGTAAAGCTGTATAGCTAATGGTTTGTTAAGCAGCTTCAAGACTGAGCCATACCGTTTTCAGGATTCATTCTCCGGACTAACCTACTGCTACCCGGTAGGGTTTCCAGTTACACCGCGAAGGCATGCGGCAAGGATATAGCAAATGTCATACAAGGCTATCGTTTTAGTTAGCTATAACAACTTTACACCAATTTCATTCGTTTTAAAAAAAGAAAACTTATTCAATTGTTTTCATCAAACAAAAATAATATCAAGAGAAAAAACGATATTAAATTATTATTGGAAATATCAATAACTTACATCTATTGAGCAACTAAATTCAAATTCAAGAGTAATGCATAAGCAAAAATCAAATATCTGCTGCAATATTGTCATGTCTTATAAATTATACCTCATATTCCAAAATTGCTTAGAAATAAACCGTTTAAAAGCCAAAGAAGTATGATTTAATACCCCACGTCTTACATCTCTGTATTAGCAAATAATTACCATCAGATCAAGAACAGCGAGCAATTAATCAAAACTCTCAAGGATTCTAAGTGACTCTCTTCGCTTGTGAAACTCACGCAACGGGTGAGAATTATTCACACGTGCAGCATAAAACTGGGACACTTCAGGCGTTTTGATTAACTTTGTTTGTCATTAATCAGCGGCTTCAACGCAATTTACCAACCTGATGAATGCCATTTGATATTTTTATTGCTGATGGCTAAAATAAACTTGTTGGTGTCATGAGTCAAATACCTATGTACTCGAGAAATATAATAACTTAAGCTATTAGGATATGGAAGCTGTTATTCATAACCCCAAAGCTTAGTATTTTACCGACAATTTACGTGTCATATGAAGATATACTTTGTAACATCTTTATGGCTCTGTGTGATCTATTTACGCTCAAGAAATAAATAATCTGTTGCTTCAGAATTTAAGCAGGTAATGAATTACAGAAAAAACTTAATGAAATCTCAGAATAAATATTTATTTACAAATTGCAGTTGTTTCTACGTGCGATTTACTAAAACATATGAAACGTTTAGCACATTTTCGTGAGTACTTTTGCATTAGTTTCAGAACAATTTTCCTTTGTGTTTAAGGATTTATGCTTTTTGAGAGTTGTGATATGAGTTTTGATCATGTTTGTTTTCTGATGAAACTAAAAAATCTATGTTGATGCCCAGAAATGAAATGCAAAAAGTGTTTCAAAAAAAAAAGAAAAAATATGTTGCATAAATAATATGCACACGCGTGGTCATATGACCTGTCTTTCCAAATGGAAATTTGAGACACTAAAAGATTCTCGTTTTCAGAGATTTCTGGAAGGTTGCTGAAATGTTATGCCTCGATATACTGAATATTTTCGTCAATTAAAATGAAATGAGGATCGAGAGTCTCTAAAGTTCTTTGTGGCTGTAAGACGGGTTTCCGGAGAATACATAGCAGCAAAAATATCAGGGATGAAAATTTCAAGGGATACCATCAACGTACAAAACACAGTGAGAGAAAAACGTCCATTCCTAAAACAGCGTGGAAAAAAATGAAGCGATTCAAAAAATTCCCAGTTTCATTGTCGTAGAAAATATCGTGGTAGGAAAACGCCTACAAAGTGCTGTATCATGCTGACACTGCCTGACATAGCAAATGCAACACCTTGTCAAACGCCTGAAGTGTCCCAGTTTCAACCATATAAATACGTCACACAAATGATGTTATACTCAAGTTCATGCCGTGATTGTAGCGCGAGATAAAAAGGAAGAAAAGAGCGGACGAACTGATAGTTGTTACTCTCTGGTGCTTAGAGAATCCAGAATTTCGAGAAGTTCAACGTTCCAGAAGACAGGGGTGAATGAAAAGATGCCTACACAACGACATCGTAGGCAATGCCCGCTAACGGATGATTTGAGCAAGGAGTCAAATTGTTAGCTTACGCACGGCTGGTTGATCATACCATAGTATCTCTGCTGAAATGCCCGTAGATGTATCATTTGAAGAATTAGTAAATTCCCTCTAATTTCTTCCAAGCTTTCATACTGAGGCTTGTGTCGCACTTTGAGATGCCCCATTTTAAGGAATTTTACTACATGCGATAAACAGCAACGTATGAAAAATTATATTGACTTGTCTGAAAAATAGAAATATGACATCGCATAACATATAAATCTGAAAAAATAAAGCAATCTTTACTTTGTACACGTTTGATCAGTCTTACGAGAGATAACAATTTAGAAACAATACAATCCTAAATTAAGAACAACAGTACGCCAAATGCGCGTTTAGTTTTTTCTGTTATCAAACAAATTTCCAGTGCGTCTTCACGACAACAGATGGCACTACCTCTTTAGGATTTCATCTATGGTTGTTATGGTAATAAGCCTACTTTTTATGTATTCCATTCTATCTTGCTGCTGCAGAGTAAAAGTGCAGTTATAAAATGTATGTCATCATGTCGACGGCTTTTCTTCGATATTAAAGTGTTATTGTTTCTGGTGTGTTTATTTACAGTTAATTAGTTCGTTTGTTTTGCAGCCTATTTCGAAGCCGGAGAGTGAAAAAGTGAAATAAATTCAGTTAGTGAAATCAGTTCCAAAAGAAAATGACTAATATCCGTGTGGCCTATGCGTGGCAAGCTAGAACCATCCAGAATAGTAGAAATCAATCTGCGGCGGACCACACAGAGATAAGTAAATTGTGTGTGCCGTCCCTGCAAGCCACTGCACCCAGTCTTTACGATATGTCACACGACATGTTTTTGACATCGTAGTAACATAAGTTCACGACTAATGTCAGGAGATTTAAACATTCTGCACCGTATCTGTTGTCAAAGCCTCTCGATTTCGGGAAGGGTGACGAAGCAATGGTCTGATCGTTTCTCTGATATCGTTCCGGTATGATGAATCAAAGGATGTAAATCATTACTGTAAAACTAAGGTGGCGTGGCTTATTCAGTTTGAAGATTTTCGCTATCGGAGTAACACAGGAAGAAGGCTCTTGAACTCTCGGCTAGAGAGAGCTGCAATGCTCTTGAGCTCTCAACTAGAGAGACTTTCGTAGCAGACTCCTCACACTACGAGGACTATAATTCATTTCAATACTTATCTATGCTATCTATGAATTATATATATATATTTGTAAAGAGCTTCGCGTAATTATAATAAATACGTTTTGAGTTTAAAATGCGATAAGAATTACCAACCTCACAAACTTACCCACTCATTATAAAGAGTAGGTAGATACGCTACCTGCCGACACTCAACGCAGCCTAACCTGATGTCACTCCCACAGTAGTGACCAAATCCTCCAAATACAAGTATTTTAGAAAATTCTCTAATTTCATTGTGACTTAATTAGTGTCGTGTAAGCACAGGCACAAACGGGTTAGGAATTTAAATTTAAGCGTCCAAAAAGTAATGGAATTTGTTGAGAAACACAAACTTTGTTTTCATTGTTCATCTTCTGAGCCCCATTTAGTGAAAATTGTTGTATTTTCATAAAGGTATGATTTGTAATTTGCCCGATCATACTGTTCTTCATTTTGATCGAAATCTCAAAATTAGCTGAAATAAGAACTCTGAATAAACTTCCTCACTCTTCCCCATTGTTGAAGTGTTCTTACTGAGGAAAGAAGTGGTTACAATGCCATGTGGACAGGACAATTTAGTTATCCTAAAGGTGAAGCATGTTTTGCTTTGCACTGATGTCACTGAAGTTAGTGATTCCACTTGTAGAACTTTATTTGACTGTGGCAGTGAAGCAAGAAGCAAATTTCATAAGTTGGCCAAATCAAAAGTTAGGTACACTTAACAGGAAACTCCTTGGCTCTTTCAACAATGTAATGAGTGGACAAGTGGAACTGAACTTTACCCCAGATTTTGAGTCAAACTCTAAATTTCGTACTTATGCATTCGTGATTAAAAAGATAACTTGAGATGCCTCTAATGTTTTGCTTCCTTCTAAAATTGCGAATCAATTTGATGATTTAGTCTTGGCAGATCCTATGTTTTATGCAAGAAAACCCTCTGATATTTTGTTAGGTGTAAATGTGTTCTTTAGTATCCTTAAGGGAGACATCACAAAGAGAGGACAATCACTAATTTTTGCTATTTGTTCTCAGTTAAGTTAGGTCATACCTGGGAATACCCTTACTGATGACTCAAGTCTCACTACCACTTATATAGTGAATAACCTTCAGCTGAGTACAAACAAATTAATTGAAAAATTCTTGTTTTTGGATTTCATTCCTGAAGTCAAACGTACGTATCTCTAGTGAAGATCAAGAATGTTATAAATTCTTTAAAACTACAGACTTCCGGGATCGAAATGTTCGTTATGTCGTGAAACTTCCATTCTAAGTTAGTCCTTCGAACTTGAGTAATTATAAGGATCTTGCTTTATAAAGATTTAAATCTTCAGAGTGAAATCTCCTAAGATCTCCTGATACGAGCACGATGTATAAACAATTTGTGAAGGAATACTTGGATCTCGGGCATATGGAACCAGTTTTTTGTACGTAGCTCCCAATTCAGGCACACTACATGCTACGGCATGCAGTAATTAAAGAATCTAGCTTTACGAGTAAAATACGTCTGTTTTTAATGCTACAAGTAAGTCTTCATCAGAATACCTCTTAATGATATATTGATGGCAGATCCTAGAATACAACAAGAACTGTTTTCAATTTTGATAAAATTCAGATGTTACATGTAGTTGTCAAATCTGATGGCAAGAAAATGTTTAGACAAATCTTAGTTATTAAAGAAGAGACTTAAAAATAATGCTTTTGGGAAGAGTCCAAAGTGAGCCTATTCAAGAATTTCAATGTAATACTGTCACGTGTAGTACTGCCCTCACTCCTTATTTGGTTACTCGCTCTTTATACGATTGCTTAAGAGGAGAAGAATAACTATTCTTTAAATGCGAAAGCTGAACTTCAAAATTGTTTTGTAGATGAATGTTCGGTAGGTGCTCAAGATAAAAAAGAGTGAAAAACCGAACTAAATCAACTCTTGCGAATGTTAGAACGCGGAGGATTTCTTCTGTGTAAATGGTCATCAAATGACTAATCAGTAAGGTAAAATAACACCCCGGACAAATATCAATTTAGAAGTCAAATAACAAAAATCAGCGTTATATTTGGAAAGTTTTACAGGACTAGTTTCGATGGTTTTACCGGACCATCATCCTCAGCTGCATTGGGTTGGCTTATTTATACCAAAATCTTGTATTATTTATATCAAAATCTTGATACAAGACATGTGGAAACTACATTTATCGTGGAGTGAGCCTGTTAGTGATGAGACTGCTAACAAATGAGAGAGTTTTAGAAATGTTTTGAATCTTATTTAACAATTAAAAATACCAAGATTTGTTCTCATTCCTTACATAAACTATATTGATATTTGTGTTTTTTGCGATGCCTCTAAGGAAGGCTAATGTGCTGGTATACATTTACGTTCAGTAACATGGAATTCAGACATCAAAATCTCCCTCTTAACATCAAAAACGAGAGTTCCTCTTTTGATGGTGCAATAGAGTTATGCCAAAGAGTTTTGCTAGTGGATTTACTTAAATCGGTGTTAAAACATTCAGAGCTTCCAATACGTAATGTATTGTCCTGGACAGATTCAACTGATGTACTGTCTTTCAGAACCATATAATTGAGTTCTCTTTGTCAAAAACCGCCTTGCCAAAATACAGAATACAATTGCTAATGTAAAGTAGAACAACATCAATGCAAAGCTGAAACCAGTTGATCAGGTACAAGAGAAATGCTCCCGCCAAATTTCTGAATTGTGAGCGCTGGTTCCTGGGACCTACTTGGTTATATTCACGTGATTTCGAAACATGTCTTGACAGTGATTATCCTTACGCTGATGCAGATTATAAAAAAGTTCTTAGGGGAGGAAAAACAAAGGTATTTCAGTACATTGTTCAGTAAAGGAAAATGACATTTTAAAAATGTATTCGTCTTGGTCAAAATTTAGTCGTATAGATGCTCTATACCATAGATTCATTTACAACTATATAAACCACGCGGAAAATCGTTTGAAAGGTTTACTGACAATTGATGAGCTTAGATTAGTTAACAAAACAGTGATAAAAATGTACAAGAATCTTATTTTCTTCAAGAGCTCTCTTGTTTAAAATCATAGAGAGAATCAAAACGTTCGCGCAGTCGAGTAATCCAATTAACACTCTTCCTTGATGAAAAAGACGTCATTCGGATAGGCGGTCACTTGAAAAATGCAAACATTCGTGAAAGGACCAAACATCCTGTTTTGTTTCCAAAAGCAGGACACATCACTAATCTCATCGTAGCACATTACTATGCCAATTATTTGCATGCTATTCAAGAGTTATTCACAAGAACTTTACGAACGCAATTTTGGATTCTGTCGGTGAGAACTGTTATGAAGAAGATAATTGACAGATGTATTCCTTGTGTTAGAAATCGAGGCGAGACTGTGACCCAGATAGTGGGAGATTTACCCTCTCCCCCAGAGTTCGACCTTCAAGAACTTTTGCAGTTACCAATGTTGATTATTCTGGTTCTTTTTCAATTAAAACCCAGGTTGGGAGAAGAGCTAAAATTTTCAAGTGTTACGTACCTATTTTTTGCGTGTTTCTCAACAAAAGCTGTACACTTTGAGTTATTCAGTGACCTATCTATTTCAACGTTTTTAGCAGCTCTAAAAGGATTTATCCGCCGGCGTGGCAAACCATCTGTAATTGATTTACTGCGCAACTAACTTCTAAGGTTTTAGTAAGGAACTGAAAGAGATTTATAAAAATGCAGTTTGCATCGAGAAAAGCAATGACATATGTAATTGCATTACCTCAGAAGGTACAAATTGATTATTGAACCATCCGATATCCCATCACTTCGGTGGTTTATTGGAATCTAAGGTGAAGGTCCAAGAAATTTCCTCTTAAACGGGTACTAGAATATACACTCCTAACTTACGAGGAATTTTTAACAGTTCTCACTTAAGTGGAAGCGCGTATGAACTCCCGTCCTCTATGTGCGACGTCAAGTGATTCAAATGACTTTAGTGCATTGACTCCAGGTCATTTTCTGATTGGAGTCCCTTTTCTTGCCATTCCTGAATCTGACGTCAGTTATGTTAAGTCTTCTAGACTTACGGGTTGTTCTCTAGTTCAACAAAGTGTGCAATATTTTTGAAAACGATGGTGTGCAGAGTATTTGACAAGTCTTCAGCAGTGTGCTGAGTGGTTTCGTGCTTCTCCAAGTGTAACATGTGGTGACTTAGTTCTAATCAAAAACGATCAGTTGCCTCCAAACTTGGAAAAATTGGAAAAGTAGTTCTAATTCCTCCAAGCAGCGATAAAAGAGCTCGAGTGGCTACAGTCCATACAACTGCTGGTGATTTTAAAAGAGCAATGACTAAATTATGTCTTATTCCTAGAAATGACTAAATGTGAACTGTGGACAAATGATTTTCATCATATCATCGAACTGTTATTTTACTTTAAATTTAATTAGCTTTTTGTTAATGTTTATTCTGTGTACCTTAATTGTTTTGTCTTTACTGAAGCTTTAGACGGCTTCAAGGCCGGGGGCTATGTTTACATGTTTCTGTTACCAAACGAATTTCCAGTGCGTCTTGACGAGTGTAGACGACGCTACCTCTTCATGATTCCATTTACGGTTGTTATGGTAACATATAAAAGTGTTACTGTTTTTGTGTGTTTATTTACAATCCATTATTTCATCTATTTTACATCCTATTTCGGAAATGGATTATTTATTTTGCACCCTATTTCGAAATGTAAATCTGAGTGTACAGCGTTTGCTCAGAAATACTGAAAAATGGATACGTAGCACTTGAAAGTTTTAGATCTTCTCTCAACTTCGGACTTCATTGAATGTGGACCAGCATAAACAACACCGGTTGTCAGGACTGTGTGTTCTGTGCATGTTCTTTGCAAACATCTTAAAGTAACTCCTTAAAGTCCTTAAGTCCTGATCTGGAACAGGGAGCTGAAATCAGCTACGTTCTGGTGTAGATATTGTGCTGAAGAATAACTGCACTTGAAGGGGATTTAAAATCCTCTTTTATTAAATCAATATTATTTACAAATCACTCCCAACTCGAGAGGGATACAGAAAGTAAAAGACCACACTTGGGTCTAAATAAACAATCAGATAAATTTAAACTAAAACTAAATAGAATTTTCATTAATCTTTGCTCACAGAGATAATCGCGGAGTTGGCCTCTAACTAAATGGTGCGTAGCAAGAAATACTAATACTAGCGCACTTCAATTTATTTCAATAAACAATCACGTAGTAAACACTATGGCTTATAATTTAGCTGCTAGCTGGTCAGGCGAACGTCGAACAAAATGACCGTGATCTGAGACTAAAAGCTCTCTCACACTAAGAGGTTTCTACCTCTGGTTTAAATAGTACTTGGCTCTACTTCAAATTAGCATAAGCTGAAAACGCGCGCTTCTTCTGATGGGAAGTTGAAACTGAGAAGAGATAGAAAGAGTTAAATTAAAATAAAACTTTGTTAGTTTAACTAAAACCTTACACGGTAACCGCAAAATTATTTTGCATCCTATTTCAAGAACTGATTAAACATCCGATTTACAAGTTTGATCTGTCTTAGAAGACGATAATTAGAATACAGTATAATCGTAAATTAACAACAATAGTACTTAAAATACGTGTAATTCAGAATAACACCTGTTGGTTAATTTGGCTTAAAATTAGTTTACCCGCACTGTCTCCCACTATCAGTTTTGTTCAAAATGCTATGTTTTCAAATTTGCATCACATAACAATTATTATCTAACATTTAAATTATGCATGCAAAGAAATGTCTACCCACAGAACTGAATTTTCTTTTCGTTTGCCTTAGTGGTGTAACTGAAAGCACGCTCGACGAATATTCAGGAGATCTGGAGTTCGAACCCTTACGAGAGTATTGCGGATTTCTTCTGTTTCTTGGCTCGATCATTCTGCAATTGTTTATCCACTTCACCTTAAAAACAATATTTACTGAATAAATAATGAAATGTCTTCAACTGATTACATTTATTTAAAAGGATTTTTTCAAGACAGGGAAAACGTGTGAGAACAAACAGCTTCGGAAAATGCTGTTTGAATTAAAGTTCTACTCATCAGTTGGAATCGATCTGAAGAGTAGAATGATAGCCACAAGTTGTCAAAATAAGATTTGAAATTTATTATCTGTGAACGACATTTGAGTGGGTTTAGAAACGCGAGGGTCGATACCATAACAAGCATAAGCTATTGAATCACGTACAAAAGTTATAGAAAATGACAATGGAGTCTCTCCAGGCAACGGCAGCTGCTGTTTAAAAGAGCAAAATGATTGGTGATATACTGATTGATGATTCAAAGCAAAATTCTACTCAGAAGAAATGCACAGGCTTCGAACTCGCGTCAAAGCGCTAGAATTTATTCAGTTGCTCTTTAGCACTTATAAAAATTCCTTTCTAAAGGTATTCTATTTTTGGTACCTCAGTCATATTAATATTAAAAGTCGATTAGAATCTACATAATAACAGGCTTTCATTAAGATTGGTTAAAAGTATTATTTTCCCTCCTCTACTAAAGATCTCTTCTTAAAAACTTGCTTTAAATGTCTGGGTAAGAAAGGTCTACTTTATATTTTCAGCAAACACAAAAATAATAGAATTATATACATATATAAATACAAACATACATATATATATATTCCACATTTACGGATACACATATGCTTTCGCCTCATGCTTTTCCAATAAACTTTCTTGCACCAAGAAGAGATCCACCACTGGCCGAGTAGTTACGTTTACAAAACACTTGTAGTTCGGTTCGAGTTCAAATCCCTGAAATAGATTGTCTGTACAGACATTTTTCAGGTTTTCTCCATGTTTAATATGAACTACTTTCTCTTAAAATGCCGTACGCGAATGTAACCCTTTCTTAGGCAAAAAAAATCCTTTATTACAATGATTAATTAAACAAACAAGCATTAGTATGTTTCTCTTGATGCTAGCAAGTTTATGCACACACTCAAGTACTCTGTGTTTAATAAGGTCAAGTGTTTAACAAGTATTTCACGTACAGTCAATTGCTGAAAATATATTAAAAATTAATTTTCAAGTAGGAAAAAATAATTTAGCAAATCTGGAAGCGTAATTGTTGCAGATCTATTCTTCTATCAAAATGCATAATCAAGAATTAATATGAAAGAACAAATGTCACATTATCATTCAAAATTACTACTCTGTCCCAAGCACAATCTTTAGTGAGCCTCAACGAAATTTTACCTAAAGTAACTCAGCGTTTAATAAAGATTTCACTTAAGATGGTAGATACATGCTCTGCCTAGTATCGTTCACAAAGGTATAATTCATAATTGTTTATAATTCATACCATTTTAAGATTAAAACTTGATACATTAAGTAGAAAGATAATGAATACTTTCGTTATTAATCCTTCTCTTACACAGAGAAATGTTGTTACTTATTATCCCACATATCACACGATACATAAGTTGTTTGCTGAACCATGATTTGAAATAACTTCTAGTTTCCTTTAAAGCAGCTTTTGTAAAGCCTATCATTGAGTTTAAAATTCCAGGTGAACATTATATGGACTATTTTAAGTTAAAGAATATTTTTCTTTAGATAAATATTACTCATAATAATTGCTTCACTCGTTACGAGCGAAGGTGAGAAATAAAGTTAAATTCCAACTAAAATTCAAAGATTTAACTTTATTTCTACTTAATTCTCTGTTAGGGATACTAATATTTTGTCACACACTAAATATTTACTACAGCTCTATAGTGTAAAGATGTAAAAATCAGTAAAGAAATTAGAATTTGTCAAATGATTAATTTTTCATCTTGGAGGCAGGTGAAAATTATTACTTCAGGTGCAGTTTATGCTGCTAAAAGATTTCAAAACTTGTTTATTATTTAATAAATATAAAAATATATAAACTATATTTAACTGCTAATATTTGTAAACAGGGTATTACTGTGTTTGTCTCTGCAAAAAATTATACTTGCACAATTTGCCGGTCGTATGTGTAAACTGACGCAAGCAAATTACCTTCAGAAAAGTTTCTTCGAAAGCATCTCTCTTAAGGCAGATAAACATACTCTGGGCTGCCACAGTAATGAATATGTTTATTTACCTGCTTTCGTAAATTCAGCCCCATAAAATCTTTATCAGCATAGTTAGCATATCACTTTTATCAGCATAGTCGTCTAAAAGACTTGGCTTATCACATAAAGATTACTGGACAAAAATTCTTGAAAAAAGAGATTAGTGAAGAGTATCTCTATTATTATCTTTCGGCCTACTATTAAGCATCATTTGCATGCAGAAAATAAAAGCCAAAAGAATCATGTCCATTAATGTCCTTTGCCTGCTTTCCTTCATTTACTTCATTCAAGCCTACCGTATACAACAGCCGGGACAAGGGTGAGGTATTTGCCTCAGACGAGCGACTAGGAAGGACAACAAGTTCCTCTGAAATGTTTTAAATAAATTTACAATGTAATTTATGACACTTGATTTTCAATTTAAATGTATTGAGAAGCATTATTTAAAAATAACATATTGAAATCAGTAAAATCGGCGTTATATTCTCGAGCACTCACGGAACTCGCAGGGTTTCCTTTAAACAATTCAATGAAATAAAAAGTTTAATAAATTGTAGCGATTTATATTTATTTTAAATAACCAATTAAATTTAATTTTAAGTTACTTTCCTATAAGCCTTCATTCCCCTAATTTTAGTGCCAGAATATTTAAATTTGGTAGCGCGCGTAAGAAATGCAAATTCTACTAGTGGGAGAATAAGTTTAAATATCGACGTTCCAGTAGAAAGAGAGTCTGGGAAATCTCTGGGTGTGCTTATACGCAAGCTTCCGCTTAGCAGTTACTACTGGTTAGATGTGGCTTAATCGCTATTATCTTGGTGCGACTAGACTCATCTACGCACTGTAGGATACAGGATTGTATGAGCCCTGTAGTGTAATTCTACTGTTTGTGAACTTCTTGAATTTTTAAGTTTGATTCTACTGTTTCAGTTACCACCCAAGTTGAGGCGTAGTATGTTAGCGTCAAGTTGACGCATTGTAAATTATTTAAAGAGTTTAATAAAAAGGCAATTTTAACCCTTCTTCAGTGCAATCACTATTTCTCAAGATTCTATACAACAAAAAGACAGTAGAACTTTACAAAATTATTAATGATTTAATATCTAAGATGGGACAAAAAATCATTATCACACATTTTACATTATTTTCAAGTCCTTTTTTATTATTTTAAAGTAATCTAATGATAAATCATTACAATACATAATTTAAACTTATCAATTTAAAATTTCCTCATGTTTTCGTGGAATTTAATATTACAAGAAGAAGAGATTTGCGATCAAAATCTTTAAATGTTCATAAGCACTGCACGCTTAATAGAAGGATTAACCTGATATCGGGTTTGCACGCATGTTTTCTCTGTTTTCCTCGCGGGTAATTTAAGTATCAGCCTGTTTCCTTTAGAAGTTTCTCTACATAGACCCCTTCTTCTGAGGCAAATAGCCCTCGTACTTATGCCATATTGGAGTTAAGAATAAAACAATTACAGAACAGTATATATTTCTTTCCAGAAAAAGAGAGAAGATACGTTTGAAAATATGAAAATTTAACTTCAAAGGTGATTATGCTAACAAAATATGAAGACAAGTTAAAAAGAAAGATTAATAAATCGGACTTAAAATTAATTGTCAAAAGAACTAATTTTTCAGAAAAATTTATTTTCCATAGTGGAAATGAAGGAATAATAGATAATAGATGACTAATGATAGAAATCTCACAATAAATGAAGATACAATTATTATATGACATACCTTCCTATTTCCAATTACTAACTATTGAAAAATTAATATTATTGGATGTAGGTATTTAAAGAGTAATGTTAGTGTAGGTTAGATGGAGTGTGGCAAAGCACATGAACCCCATCTGCTCGAGTGAAGGGATGCTTGGGTATTTTAGAAAGGATGTAGCATTTAAATATATAAAAACTGCAATATTCTGTTTAAAATATCTAGTTTTAAAATCCATGCTATTTCTTTACTTCTGGCCGCTGAAACAAAGTTTGATCTTTCAAAGATAATTCAGAAATACAGTTTAGATCAATCAAACCTGAATTCGAAAATGAGGCCCATAATATTTTAATGTTGTCAGTTACTATTGTTAGGGTGAAAGAAGCTTCAGAAAACTTAAAATTTAAAATATGCAAAACCTTCTTCCATTCTAAAAAACTTTCAAATATCACTACTTTCTGTATGGAATATAAATTAAATAATCAAGGTAGATTTTGAAAAAAATATTTTCAATTTTACTTCGTTTAAACAAGAAAAATTTAATTAAAAAATAACTTCAATACTAATGCACTAAATTTTATATTATTTCAGTGTTATTTACTATTTACTGAAAACGTGCTTGCTACCGTTTTCATTTAACGATTACAAATTATTACATTTATCAATTTCTGAATACTTAAATGTATGATTACATTTATTATAAGAGTTGTGGTACGATTTAGTATATCGTTGAATATAAAAGTATAGAGATACAGTTAATTTGACTGCATATATGGCCGCGTATTTACCACTTTGCTTTAGATGAATAATTACCTGGAACGGCTCTGCTGTATACCATTAAATCATGTAACGTAAATGCGATGAATGATTTTAAGAATTCAGCACATTTCTTAAAATTTTAAAAGAAAATTGAGTTTCTGTATATTGATAAGAGATATTAATTTTTCAAAAATATTTAAATTTGTGAGAAGTCTTAAATGAATGCCTAAACAAAGCATTAAAAGGAAAATGTTACATGGCAAGACATTTGCCGTAATGAGTTTGTAAAATAATTTACTTTAATAAAATAATTAATTACAAAATTCGCACCTAAATATTTTCTCGCAAATATTTCCGTAATTAATAAACGAAGTTGTACTTTGTATTTAGAAATAAAAAATTAAATTATTCGTTAAAAATGGTGTAGATATTCGCTCTATTTAATTAAATTAAGTCAGCAGGTTGCTACTAAATATTTTAATTCATACAAGATTCTAGTTGACAAATCTCAGAACAAAAATTTTAGCAGACATATTGTATTAATTTTTAGACAGCTAATTAAAACTGCGCTAGGTCATTATTGAAATGACATTTCACTCAGTAATAATACTAAATTAGCATAATTTTTTAGTATAATTCAGTCTATAAGAAAAAAGAGAAGCTTGCATTTCCTTTCTCATTGTAAGCATATAATTGTTTCACTATTAGTATCAACTTATTGGATTGTATATTGTGTCGACTCATCAAATAAACGAGCAACATTGATTTCTATATATATGGTTCTATACTAACTTGTATATACGATTCAGATTGGTAGAAGACAGATAATAATTTAAATACTCTGAAGTTGTAATAATCTGGATACAATGAAGATAGGTGTGGATACGTAACTGAAAGAAGAAACTTGGAAGTCATGTCAGATTCACATGTTATTTCTTTTATTTTTGTTTGAAATCCGTAAACACAAATAGATTCGCGCACAAATCGTATTAATCCAGTGCGAAAGCAGCGCATCAGAATTAAGATAGGCCGAGAAGCAGAAAGCAAGTATGATGTGTTCAAAAGGAAGTCTTAATTCAAAATGAATTGGTTTCGATTTCGATACCAATTGATTCCTTAATTAAAGAAGCTCAAAATTATTATTGACTGGTTGTTCTCAATTCAAAAAATGTCACCATCATAAAGTAAAAGTTATATGATATGGACTAATTTGTAAATGACGCAAAACCAAGCGGTTTATTTTACGCAATAACTGTTTTTATAACAGAAAGGAAAAAATTCTCAAATTTAAAATGGAGAGTCAATGGGGTATTACAAATATAAGTTAGATTTTTATTTTGATATTTTTGTCTGTCATTTTCATTTACATACTCTGTAATAATATGTATGATAAAAAAATGATAAACTTTAATTTTTGGAGCAATTCTTTTGGTCAAATCTACTTAAAAATCACAGAATAGGAATATAATGCTTCAAAGATATCAAAATATTTTTTTTATCAAAAACAACATCCGCCGATTTTGTATTGTCAGAATCCGTCTATTATGTAGCGTCAAAATATATATTGTCAGAATTCAAGAACACAGTGCTGGGACTAGAATCCCAAATTATGTTGTTTGCGCCGCCCGGTGCTGTCTGAATGTCGCGATTTACACAAATCAATGGTTTGGTAACCCATAATGCTCCACAAAATTAAAATTAAGTAAACATTTAATTAATGTTGCAAATGAGGGAATTAAATGCAACCTAATAAAATGAAGCAGTTTGGTTTTGAATTTATCTTCTTTGTTTCTTCACTTATGACAATTCATGCAAATTCCATGCAAACTATCTTTATTTAATACATTAATTCTCTGTTATACTTTTATCGCCATTTAATAAATAAAATTCTGATTTCTGTGCCTTTAAAATTGAGTTCAACCAAACTCCGACCATCAAATATTTCCCAATTTTCCAAAAAAGTCCTTAAAATTAATACAGTTAAATCTATCTGCTTGAGGAAGGGCTTGGCTTAAGTAATCTTATAGCTATCTTTTATTTTTGCATGTCTACAATTACTACTAATTTATTAGCAACTTTGATTTTTATTGTGCTCTTATTTTTATCGTATTTTATTTGTACAGTTAATTTATAAGTGTTCCTTGTAATTTTTATGCTGAGATTAAGCTGCATCAGTACAATGCTAAAGAATTGAAATTAGGATTATCGCAAGAAACTATATTTAATCTATATGGTACCTTCAGAGAATAAATGTAAATAGGCAGATTGCTTATTTATTTTGAAACCTCAGATTCAAGATCCTATTCTAAAAGAGGAGAAATAGATGTTCCTGACTGATTTAATTTCTAAAGAACTTTGAAAACTAACTGAAATTAGTTGCAGTATTTTTTATGTAATTTTATGCCGCTGCAGCCTTTTTCCTTGTCTCGCTGTCCGAACAACGCCCGAGCGGTAAATTTGCTGTGCACTTTGCCAAGGTTTGAGCCTAAGCGGTTCATCCTAAGCTTAAATCCTGGCAAACGTTAAACATCTGGTTGCATGAAAGGTTTCGTGGTTGCCCCATGTGCAGCGTGAATGCGAGCCATTGTTTCTTAAAATGGCCTTTACGAAGGAAATCTAACTTAACTCAGTCTGGTTCCGGACTTCTGTAGAAGTCCCCCGATCTGGCTCCTGATCACTGGGAGTGATTTCTATAGTTTTTCCTCATCCAAATGAAAAGCCTTCGTTTCCCTTCAATACTCTTTGAGAGGGCCAAAAATGTGCAAATATCTCATAACCACGTTAGGTAATGGAGACAGGTTTAATACTATTTTCCAATGCTTTAAGTTAGTAGCTTCTAATAGTTTAACGGCCTTATGATGTCTTGTGTCGCCGTGTTGAAGAATTAAATATTTCTCTCTGCATTCTCCGGGAATTTGTTTTTTAAATTAATATTGTTGAACAAAATAATGACAGAGTTACTGGTACAGTTACTGGTAAATGAATAGACGCGACACAACTTTATTATTGATGTAAACAACCTCGGAAGAAATTTAATTTATTCCTCAAATATGCGTCTGTGGCTAAAAATTTATGTTTAGAAATTTGATGTATACTTTCTAAGGGTGGTGGTTTCAAATATTTAGTCAGCCCTATGCAGTCCTAAACAAGCTGAATGGCATCGTAGTTCGGATCCGTAAGCACTATGGTTGTATAATAATAGTAACGTTAAACGCATTATGGCCGTAATACTCTGCCGGAGGAATAAGATTGCAGCGGTAAGTGTATTTAATAGTAGTGTAAATGGCTATCAAGCGAAACTGACGAGATATCTCGAAGCTCGCGATAATTTTGCCGATTAATATTTGTGCCCAAATTTGGCAAGAAATTGCCCAGCTTGCCAAACTTGGCGAGTTTTAGCGACATTTTGGTCAGGTGTCTGTGTAACTGTAAGTGATATTTATATATTCACCGTAAGTGTATCCGACCCTTAGATGTAACTTTAACCGCCTATGCCTAGCAGTAATTTCAAAACATGGAACGTAATTCTCAGATGACGGTTGAGAAATGAACAAGACTGGGTAGAGCATCTGCTCTCAGTTTTTTGTTCAAAGCTGACTGGAGTATTGAGAGATTATGCTATCTTGGCTTTTTGAATGTGCTTTGCATTGCTTTGTGTTTAACGTTATTAGTAGTTTGAAGTGATAACTACTTCATGTGCTCTGTTGTACAAATCAGACCAGTACGAATAATTTTGCGGAGAGTTGTAGAACTTTTAAGTATTTCATTTTTGAAAGTAAATTTTACTAAGCTCTCATCGGTTGTAATAATTTAATTATTTAAGCAATGTTCTGTTGAATTTGAAAGCTAAATTTAATAGCTTATGTCAGTAGCGTGAAAATTCCCTGGAAACAGCAACCTGCCAAGTCGAGCAGAAGAATGATGATGACGGCTTTTGGTTTGGTTTGCTTTATTTGATTATGGCTGAACTAGGGGACTATCTGCGTAAAGGAAGGGACGTCTTTGTGCAGGACATTTTAAAAGGAAACTAACTTGTATCTACGTAAGACATGGAAAAAACCACAAAATAAGCCAGGTCGAACTTCCAGCTTTCAGCGACTTTAGCACTAACACTGATGGTTTCGTTTGGTTTATGTGATTACAGCAAAGCCTCGAAAGGTATCTGCCTATGGGAAAGGATGCATTTGTTGAGGACTTTCTAAGTAAAACTGGCTCGTGTATACGTTATACAGGGGAAAAAGCACGAAAACGCCTGTGACCGCTGATTGACCCGTGGCTTGTATTCGACCTGAAATAGCAATACTTGCCAGCCTGGATAATGGTAGCTTAACGCAACGGAGTGGTAATAAAGAATGGATACTATAATTATTTCTAAAGTTATTATTTTAAAGTTATTAATTTATTTAACCTATTTATTTCTAAAGTTAACACAGAATTATGGCTTTAAATTTCAAGAAATAAAAAATACAATTTCAACAATAGAAATTAAGCTTTGGTTTTAAGACATTTCAAAACATATTCGATGATTGGCAAGACTACTCAGTATCATGTAATTTCTAGCATTATAAGGACGTTGTGAACTTTGATCCTTGACGACTGAATGAATACAGTTACAAAGCAAGACCACGTGCATAGCGGTTCCAGCAATTCTCGTTATTAACAGCTATATAGCTGCAGTGTATATCTTAGCTCCTTGTGGTGACAAAGCAAAACCAAATACAGAAAATTTCGAGCATCGCTTCTCACCAATTCTTAAGCAGCCACATCTTTTAGTTCGTCCTTTGTTTTCGTAGATTTTACTCAATGCGAAAGATTTATAATGCATTTTCTGATATATATATTTTAATCAATGAGTAAAGACTGCATCGTTAGAGAGTAATTAGTCTCTGTTCTTCAATTTCCGCCTATAAAATTGTGAAGCCAACAAACAGAAAAATAATCAGAATTTTTCAGTCTCTTCAGTTCTCTTACAATAAGAACCAATTATTAAATGCGAAATTTAGTTTCCTCGTTCGAGATTTTTCTTTGAAAACAAAATAGCTTACAAGATTTAAAGTAGAAAGAAAGTTGGAAACGCAGGGTACAGTTCACATCGCTAAGCTATTCTGCAGAAATACAATCTGTCTAACAGGAATAATATGATCAGGGCAAAAACAGTAAATCCCATAATAAAACGAGCTTCCTGGAATAGGCTTCTGAAGTGCGATCACAAAGACGTCGCATTTTCTAAAAAAAAAAGTAAAATACCATCTTGCGTTTTCTTAGAGCTCTAGATTGTTGGATCTAAGCCAGGAAATATATCAACAACATTCCCCTGAATCTCGTTTTCTGTCTTCTAGTTTGCGGAAATACATATTTCTTTGTTTCACAATTTCTCATAGATTTTTGTAGTTTTTATTACTTATTTCTTGAAACAAATTTTTTCTCATATCTCAATAACGTTCTTCACATAGTTAAAGGTAGGCATAAAGTTTACTAAAACAGTTAAAACCTGAAATATTTATTACTATGAAATTTATCATTAGATTTATCTTTATTTCTAGTTTTTCATTCCTAATGTAATTAGACATTAATTTTATTGTTTAAATTAACAATTTTCTTTCTAGTTCCTCAATTCTGGGATTCGCTTTTATAACTCAACCCTAGTGCAGAAGGAAACAGACTTGGCACTATTTAAAAAGATGGAGTGAGCGGCGAAATGCTGTTGGGTAGCAGATAATAAGGTGCATATGATCCCCGAACTTCAGTATCTATCTGCATTAGCGTTTTTGAAAAAGCTGACACCTAAGTTAAGAGTTGACATAATACCTGCAGCGGTAAGATTATTTTAAATTGTTATTATCCTCGTATATTATTTATTATTATTATTACCGCTAGTTAGCAGTCCCAAATTTTGGCGAACGTTTTATTTTCAAATTCGTTAGTTTGACTGAGAAAGGAGGGCGGTCGAAGTTAGGACTGCCAATGTTTTACTAAAAGTGCAATTTATTTTATAATATCTGCACATTTTAGAGGAATCTGTATTTGTAACTCCATTTCTGCTTACAATTGTACACGCTGCAGAGATTGATTGAATTCTTTAGTCTGTTTAACTTGCTTTGCTGTGGAGCTCAATAATGTTTTGTTTTTAAATTTTACTGCATTAATTTTTTTAAGGTTTAAAAACTAGCCTTTCCTTATGGATCAGTGCATTCCCAAAGAACGCAATGTACAGAAAATTGACGTAGTAAGCTAGTGAGTTAAGGATACTAATGTCTAAGATCCTACAATTTTATGATTTATAGTTTATGAAGTAACTGTTTGCGTCTTTTTTGGACGGAAAAAAAATGCCTTGGTATGAATAAATAAATTTGTCCTTTTTCCAGAATTAAAATTTTAAGTAATTAATCACAATTAATTAATTGTCCATTTTTTATTAAATTGTCTATTTAAAGAAAAAATATTTCTTTTAGATGTAAGACTTATTACCTGAACGTCATTTATTATTCTCTCTTTCAATCTTTCTCACAAGCGCTGAATGTCTGCGACACGTTAACGGCTTATTTTTCCTTGATGCGTTGAGTGGAGGTTACTAATGTATTATTCAATAATTCGCAGGACAAATGAAAGACGCAGAGTGCATGGAGACGTTTAAATGCAGTGCCCGTAAAGTTGTCTGGCAGTAGTGATTCTTTACCAAAATATTTTTAAAGCAAAAAATTAAAGATTTTGAAAGCAAAAGAGAAATGTTAAATCAACTTTCCATAGTTAACGTTAGTTTCCCTTATAAAGTACTCTATAAAAACGTTCCTCCTCTTAGGTATATAATCCTTCTGTACTTTATCGTTTTCAATTAAACGTATAAACAACCCATGAAGTTTCTCATTTTCCGACTTTTTAGAAGGAATTCGATTTTTAGGATGTAATAATAGTAATACTATACTACTAATCGGACATTTTCTCCAGTAGTAGTTCAACTTAGTATCTACGGAATTAGGAACCTCCTTGTTTTCCATACGAGTCCAGAGCTGGTAAAGGCAGAGCTGATTGCTTTATTGAACTCAAGTCAAGTAGGTGTTTGACGATGGGATACCAAGTTACGTTATTTGGATATTTGGATATATCAAAGCACACGAGAGATCTCTGCGTAAGTTGAAAGATTGCGCTCGGGAAGAAATTTCTAAAAGATATTATCTTTAATATCTGTTATAGATGGGGAAAAACACTCATGCAGCCAGCTCGTTCGCCTGAGTTCGAACTGGTTCTACCGACCGCTGATTATTAACCACTCCGCTACTGGTGAGGCAAGGGATACAAAGCGAAGTTTATTGTAAATATATTATAAATCTGTCAAGCATGTATAACTGCAGTTAAGTAAATTATATTAATAACTTAATGAGGAATAAAGTACAAAATGACGAAAAGTGCAAAAAATCATGGAATTGACAGTACTGCACAATCATTTAGTTCAACGAAGAATATCTAATGGATAGTATGCAGAATGAAAATTAATGCAAAATGGCGTACAGCCTTTTAGTATTATATATTTAATACTCTTTCAAAGAAAACAGAGGTTAGAATAACAGTTTGACTATGAACAGATTTCCACAAAAAAATTCCCCAAAACCTCAGAAAAGCTTCTTCCCTTGAAGGGTATTTTAGGTTAATAAGCTACCTTTTCTGATTTTAATTTATACTACGAATTATCTATTCCGTTAGCTCTCACCGTAATGCAAATAAAGTTAAAGAGTATTTAAGAAGGGGCTTTTGAATGCTTTAGATATAGAACTTCTGGCAGCGACGCTTGCAGATTTATTTTTTATTGCTCGGTGCTGACTGTTATTTGGCCGACTTTAAATCCCGCCATTAAAAGTTTTAGTCAGCTTAGGCCAAATTAATGAATTCTCCGGCTACGAAACGCTTTAAATTTACATATTCAACTTTGTGTTATTTTACTACCAGCAAATGACGGAGGTTTTTGTACTCACGAGTGGTGCCTTTTGTTTATATACAAGCTTAAATAAACACAAAGGTTATTTAAACCCTTCATCAGAATTTGCTGACTATATCCTGTACTATATAAACTTCATAAGACGGGCAGAGAGATAATGCTTTGTCAGTCTAATAGATCTATAGGACCTTAAGTTAATATTACACAATCAGGACCTTGTACGTTATTTATTGTGGAGGAATAGAAAAGTTAGCGAGGAAGGTGATGAGATAAAAATAGCACCTCACAGGTTTAAGGTACAAATATGCGACAGATAACACCGAATGTAAACTGAACTGCCAAAGAATCTAAAAATAAATGCCCGTTACTTTTTACAATATTTCCATTTTAAAATAAACATTTTCAAGACTTGAACTATGTACTGAAGGATTTCTTCTGTAACTTCGTCAGCAAGCCTGATGACTACCTGGATGTTTGGAGGATGGTAACACATTGTACCTCGAATATTCATATTATAATCAAACTCCTTTCTCCAACTGCATTTTCGAAAACTTCGTAGGGATTTATTTAATTTAATTTTAAGCAACTTTTCCTAACCTTTGTTGCCGGAATGCAAACTGTCGAAGTGCTTGTGTTCAGATGAGGTAGAAAGATGTTGGTATTTAAGGGAAGGTTTTGGAACGTGAAGTGACAGCTCATTCTGCTGCCTGAAGGCCACGTTGCTATCTTTGATTTTTCTAGCGATTAGATTTCTGTGGCATTGAGGTTTCTTGACATTGCGCTTGTTTATGCCTGCTTTTCGAGTCAGAGCCAGCTTGTGCAATATTTAAAATGTGAAGCCCTGGGCTAATTTAAATTCACTTAATTTTAAGTTATTCATTACATTTGAAGTTAAGCCAAAAGTGTTGGCTTTTGTAAATACGATTCGGTGCCATTTTTGAACTTTATTTGAACTAATAACGGGTTCTTCGCACACTTTCCCTGACCTTCTCGTACCTCAAGACTTGAGAATTATTCTATAAACAGTTTTCTAGCATCGTGTTTAGTTTATGATAGCAAAGCGTAAGAGACGTTATAAGTTGTATAGACTGTGTAACACACTTCAATGCTCTTATTTCCCAATGAGCAATAGCTTCTAGATGCCTTGAAGTTCTTATTACCACAGTGCCGTAGACAGCTATGATATTTGTGGATAACGCTACCATAGACATAGTTTGCTTTTATGATATTGTTACGAACTTTATATATTAGTAAGCAATTTTAGTGATATTGTAATCTATGTGACAAAGAGCTTCTATCTCTATGATAGAGAGCTGGATCTCCATTAAATAATTTTCTTTAATTTACATTCACAATAAGTCAGCTGCTGTTCTCCTTCCATTCATCTCGAAGGTAAACTATTTTAGCACAAAACTTCAAGACATGTTACATTACTTCAGTTTAATTCAGCTTTTCTGAGTCCTTTCTTCTTTAAACAATTTAACGAAACCCTTTTCATACAGTTTTAACAAAACTCACAATTCGTTTATTCTAAAAATAAATCTCATTCCAACTACTCTCTAGTAAAAGTGTACTGATATGAATTAGCTAGTGTCTTTTGTATAAGTGGTACAATGCTATCAACTAACCCACATCCTACATGTTAGAAACTCACTGTACGTCAAAAACACCTTAATTTCAAAACTACGCCTAATGTGCTAATACAATAGGTGACTAAACCTTTTTGTTGGCTGGAGAACTTAACCTTAAATTTGATGCAATCCACTAGCTTCTGCTTGTAACTTAATTTCCTCTTACTTCGCTAACTAACATTTAAATATTTCATTCACAACAATAGATTTTAATTCTTACAACTGTGCACCCATTTATTTGATATAAAAACATTGGTAACAGAACTTTTAACGTTTGCAACACTTAGGCATACTACATTGTATGAAACATTTACAATATATTATATTAAGAAAATTCTAGATTACTCTTCATATCATAGGCACTTAAGCTGGTTAAAATTACTTTACCAAGTAACCAAGGAAGTTCGTGCGGTTTTCGACGCTTATCAGAAACGGCCCACACACCCATTTTATTCCTCGAAATAATCACCATTGGCTTCAATTATATATTCCCAACGAGAAACAAGCTTATAAATGCTCCTTTTGAAATATTCTTTTTTCTGGAGTCCAAAAATTGCGATACAACCCTTTGTCATATCGTCGGGTTTCTGGAACTGGCGTTCCCGCAGGTGATAGTTGTATGGTAATTCTCGCAGGTGAACTATGTCAGTGCTCGTCCCGCAGGTAAAAATTCGATGGAGCGATGTCCGGGGAATAGGGTGCCTGAGGCAGAATTTTCCAGCAAAGAGTTTTAATCACTTCTTTCGCCGCTGTTGTAGTATGAAGTCTTGCATTATCGGACTGGAGGAGAACCCCTCTTCTGTTGACCCGTTTTGGCTGCTTCTGGTGCAGTGCAGTTAAAACTCTTTGCAACTGTGATGAGTAGACCTTGGATGTTATGGGTTTTCTAGATATTCTTAGCGAACTATGTCAGCGCTGGTATACCAAATAGACAAACCTTCTTTTGGTGATTGACCTGTTTAATGGCCAATGAGGCCGAACCAGAAGTTGACCAACAGTAAATAGATCATATGTGATAAATGGAAGAGGAAATCCTCTTCTATTTATTAAATATGATTCATTTTTCGTCACATGCCAATATTTGGTCCAGGAACGAGGGTTTATTATGGCGCGACAATAACGGAAAGCAGATGGGTACTCTTCTGTTATCAGGACCGGATTCAGAAATGCATATGCGTATGCATCTATGTATGTATGTACGTATGTGTGTGTATACATAAACACACATACATACGTACATATATGCATGAATACATGCATATATGTACGTAAAGAAGAACAGAAGAGTACCCGAAGATGTTCAGCCGTTGAAGCTCGTTTTCGTCCGACAGGACATTAGGAACCCCCTTGTCTAGTTTCCATGTCACCCCAAGGTTATGAAAATGTGATCGAATGATTTCGTCAGATACTCTAAATCTGTATGCAAGCTTCTCTCAGGCTTGATGTGGATTTTGCTTGATTTTCTTCTCCAGCTGTACTTCGTTAACGGTGGATGGACAAGCAACACGAGGCTTGTTTTCAAGGCTCTCGTCTTCGGAAGAAAATCGGCTGAACCACTTTTCAGTAGTCCGTTCACTCCCTGACGTCTCTCTAAACACGGAGCATATTCTTCTAACGGTCTCTGCAACTCCTTTTCCTAATTTGTACTCGTAAAGCAAATTCCCAGGCAGCATGCATTCGTAAACTGCGAGCGAAACTCCGTGCAATATACGAATGCCCCTTCGTATAAAAGCGTGAAACTTTATAAGGTATTTCTCCCGCCTTCTTAACACGCCTTCGTGGTGTAGTGGTCAGCACACTAGAGGTGCATTCGAGAGGTCCGTAGTTAGTTCCGGCGAAGGCGTAGCACATTTTTCATGTCTCCTGCTTCCAAATGCACTAATGAATCTACAGTGGCGCCCGAAGTAAAAGATGGTGGATGATGATTCCCCAACAGCAGGATTTGTCGATTGGGTCCCCTAATCCTCAGTCGCCCTTTAAAAGATGGAGTATAAGGTAATTCTCCTGCCTTCTTAGCATGCCTTCGTGGTATAATGGTCAGCACACTCATCGCGTTTTCTAGAGTTCCGTGGTTCGAGTCCCTGCTCATGTTTCACATATCCTGCTTTCAAAATAATATCTAATGTCTCTACAACTTGAACGTAAAAAATATCATAAAGTATCTGGGAAAAATTGTAGATATTTACGCTTATTTTTACGTTACAATATAAGTAAGTTATGTTGTGTAGATTCCTTAAGTATTATTTTACAATGCTTAATGATTTTATTATTTTACACTGCTTAACGATTTTATTAATTTACAGTGACTAGTGAAATTTTAATGTCCTTGTTTAAGATTTAATTTTTAAATTATACTGTTGTTTAAATTCTTTCATTTGATCTGTGTTAAGTTCTTTTAAGTTGGCAGAAAGCACGTACAGCAATAGGCGGGCTTTGCGTTCTCACGGTCGGAGAATGTTGGGGTCAAGGGTCGGCGCCCAGCTACATTTTTCGTCCCCTTGTCTTGCGCAGGCGAACATGTGTTTTTCTCGTTCAAAGGCGAACAGCTCTAGCGGCGGCGATTCTTGATAGAATTATGGGATAAAATTATTCAGGGTGTCGCATTCGTTAACCGATTTACGTTGTAAAGATCCTTTAGTTTCGCGGGTGAAAATAGTTGCTTGTACTGTGAAAGGAGAGACTGATTTTCTTAGAATTTTGGCTGGCATTTATTGCTCTAGTTCTAGCGGTTAGAGAGGGTTACTGTTTTGTGTAGAATTGGTGAATTTTAATTTTATGGATTCTTTGAACCAATAGTAATTATAGAGGCGGTCCACTTGTGAGCGACCCGAGGTTTTAAAAACGGTCGCACACAGAGAAGCAGAGATTTTTTTAAGATTTTGTCAGATTTTCGAAACTTTTTGAGGAAAGGGAGAAGCCCGGGTCGCTTTCAGGTGTACTGTTGCGGGTGTATGATATTATAAGGACAAGTACTTGTCCGAGAAATTTGCGGGCCTCTATCGTTGCATCTTTGGGGAAAATGACTGAAATCTTGCGGCTACGTCCAATTCTCAGACGTTGGGTCTGTTCAGCTGTTTAGCCCCTGATGTGTTTTCCCTATGGAAAAAAAATCGTGCTCGAAAGAAAATGGAAGGCTGTTCACGTTTGTATTTTTTCCCGTTATCGTCATCGGTGAACATCGGAAGAATGGCTTTTTTCTTTCGAAAAGAGCTGTTTTAAAGCTCGCACTGAAGCTCCCGATTGCTATGGAGACCATAGAAGATGGGTCGACCACCCAGTTGGTATTTTTTCCTGGCGTCCTTCTCATCTTGGAACTGAAAAGAAAAAGGAAGGCTGCTTCTTGACTGAGTGCAGTGCAGGATTAAGAAAAGTATTCCACCATTGGAAGGAGCTATTTCACAGTCGAAAGTTTCCACATTTGGTGCTATAGAACAGATATATAGTTTTCTATGATGTCAAGAAGTGGCCAGATAGTTCTTTGGTCGTACAGTTGGTCGGGATACGGCCTTTGTATGAGTGATTATTTTTTTTCTCTCTCGTTATGTGTATTATTAATGATTTAACAAATTTGAGGGAGGGATTTTTATTTTCTAAATGTTTAATTGTCATGTGTCATCAATTAAAATTTAATTAAGGGAGAAAACATTTGCGATTCTATCAGGAAATTTAGTTATATATATATAGTTTCATGTCTATAAATTAAGGATAATGCAAAATCGGGCAAAGGAACAGTTGGAAGCAAAACAAATTTGACTTATTTGTAAAGCTTATTTATTAAACAAACGGCAAAGAGCAAAAAAAGATGCTATATGTTTGATATTATTAAAAAAATTAGCGATTTGTTCTCCCTGGAACAAATTAAAAAAAACCTATTTACAAAAAACCAATATTACATGGTTGGTATGATTGTTAATACATTGTATGTCTCCCAGACGATGCAATACAGTTCGTACAACGCCTAGGCATGCTGTGTATCAAATTAGCGATCTGATCTTGGGGGATATTACACCACTCAAAAAGCAATGCTCTCCGAAGTTCCGGTAGACATGTAGGAGGAAGGTCACGGGCTGTAACTTGTCGGCCCAGCATGTCCCACACGTGCTCTACTGGATTCAAGTCCGGTGAGAATGCTGGCTAGTCCATACGGGCGATATCCTCCGATTGAAGGCATTCGCTTACGATGATTGCACGGTGAGGACGGGCGTTGTCACCCATAAACACAAATTGTGCGCCCATGGCGCCCCGAAACAAACGTACATATTGTTCCAGAATGACGTCCCGATAGATTTGGCTTGACATAGTTCCAATTTGAACATGCAGGTCAGTTCTTGAACCCAGAATAATTCCCCTCCAAACGAGCACTCCTGCACCACACTACTCACATTACCATCATCTTGGAATCGTTGCCAAAGCCTGGAGATGACACTCTAGGCAATTCCAAGTTCCTCTGATACTTCCAGTTGGGTACGCCCACATTCCAGACGACCGATAATTCTACCAAGTAAAAATAATCCAAATGCGCTCTTTGTGTCATAACTATTCGGTTATTGCACTGAAATGCTTATAAAGCTCCTGCGAACAATTTTACTTCTTTGCCTGTATTCCTTATATATCACTCTCTTACACTCGTTATTGTGACATACCATTGGTGTCATCTGGTTACTTCCTGAAATTTACATATGATTCTTGAAGATGTCTGTAGTTATTTTACAGGTGATATATTTATTTTAGAGTTCGATTTCCGCGTGACTCCGAATTATCCTTAATTTATGGACATGAGTGTATATGTCCAAAGATAAGATACTGTGGTGTCACAAATGAAAGAATAATAAGTTCTAAATTAGCTTTTCATGTGAGCTTAAATTTCCTGGGTAACTATTTAAAATAGTCGTAATTGTAAAGTGTTTTTTAAGATTTCGGTAAGATTTTTAACTATTTAAAGATTGAAAAATTGTTTCTAAGTACTTGATTATTGCTCCGTGGTAATTACGCAATTATTGTAAAGTGCATGACTAGTAATTTTGGGTATAATATTGATAGTTGTACAGATTGTCGTATGAGAATTTTATCAGTAATATTTTGGGAAATTGTTTTGTAGAGGTAGTCTAATCAGCTATCCGCAATTAAATTTTTTTTCGAATATTAAATAAATGGTATCAAGACTTGTGCTTCTTCTGGTTGATTTCGCAAACATAACTGTAGTCCTGAGTAGGGGGTTAGGGGGTTATTCAATTACGGCAAAGCACACGAGGGCTATCTGCCTGAGGGATGCCTTCGTGGAGGACTTTCAAAGGGAAACTGGCTCGTATACACGTTACACATGGGGAAAACCACGAAAACGCCCATGCAGCCAGCCCGTTCGCGGGATTCGAACCTCGGACCGAACTACCAGTGTTCAGCGTCTTTACCGCTCGGCCGCTTGTGGGCCCAGTCCTGAGTAGGAACAGGAAGCTTACTAAAAGCTATGTTCGTCGGTGTGTAGAAGATACAAGAAAGATAAGGTCGGTTTAAATTACCCTTTATTTGCTTATCGATTTTACGTACGTTCTCGAACTTCGGGATACAAAGACCATCCACTTGTGGCCTGAATGTAAGAGAAATATAAGACTACTAACAAACTAAAATTTAAATAAGAGCTAACTTTTAATATCTTACACACATGACTAGCACTAAAACTGGCCTTTCAAATTACTACGTCTTTAGTACGCAAACGGCGGAAAACTGCAATACGTCTTTAACTTTCAAGAGCGTTAACCTCTGGCCTTAAAAGGCAGACAGTAACTGATGGCAAGCTCGTGTAAGGACTCGTAGCAAGAGGGCTTTATCTCCTTCTTTCTACTATTTGGCAAAAAGCCACAACTTATACTTGCGCTAGAAAGTACAATTTGCATAAACATATTCACGCGTTAACTCTGGCCGGAAATGAAAAATAAGTGATGATAGTAAAGTTTTAAAATAAAATAAACGTTAGTGATTTTAAAATCTTTACATACTTCTAAATTCTAAGTGCAAAGCGAGGCCAATCTTTTACAAAAACTCCTCACTAAAACTATCTAACCTAGAAATTATGTTAAATGCAGTTTTAGAATGTTTTCTCCAGGGACAATTATTCTTCATCTGTAACATTACCTAAAGAGAGGAATTTCTTGTCTCTTATTCGGTTCCTTCCAGATATATGGAAGGAAAACTTGTTTAATCAATTTGTCAATTTACATGGCAAGTAACATGAACACGAATATGTTTTTTTCTTTTAAAACTCTTTTATTATTTCATTCATAACATTTTTAATTATCTCCCCGTGAACTCAGACCTGTGTTGTAAAGTGAAAAACACCAAACGCGGGCGTGTCTATGTACAAGTGTTCAACACTACTGCCTACAATCAAAACACTAACGTCTTCAACGAACAAGACCTCAGAACACACCTTACATTCATCTCTGAACCCTGAGGTACTATTATAAAATAAGTGGCTAACTCTACAGTGTAGCGTCAGAGAGCCTATTTACATTCATTCATTCTAAATTTAGGACATATTCAACATGCGTTAAGTTGCATTTATGCAATCACATTCTTTAAACTCAGCGGTTTTAAACTTTTACATTCATATAATGCTTTCACATTTAACACATCACTGTACTTACATTTTAAGGGAACAGTTCACATGTATATAAGAACAAATTAACATGCCATTAATTGTACACATTTGAAAACATACAGTTAACTTTCTCCTACTGAAAACAAGTGCTGTTTCTTTTACGTTTAACAAGTATATTTCACAAGTCGTTCAGACTAAAATGTCTTTTCTTAATAGAATCTTTTAAATAAAGCTTTATACAATATTTTTAAAATGTTCTTAAGGTACCTTTCTTATACAGTTACAAAATCGTTTAGAATACTGAAGTATTTATACTTTATTATTATGAAATAATATTAGATTACTCGCGAATAGTTGAAAAACATAGTAACAAATAGGTAAAACTCATATCTCGCCTTTTTGGTGATAAAGGTAGACCTCACAAGAGGTAAAACATCTTAAATTCTTCCACTTGCGTCGGAGCGTCAGTTTCCTTCTCAGTCCGTTTCCTTTTTGGGCGTGCTTGATACTTCTTGGAAAACGTCTTCCTCTCCGTTGGTTGATTTCTGGGTCGTTTAATAGGTGTTGTCCTTGGAGGCTTCGGGACATTTCTCGCTGGTTGTTGTGGAGTTCTGGCGATTTGCTGTTCTAACCTTTGTTGCCCTGAGTCTGCAGCTGGCCTTCCTGAGTCAGTTCTTGAACACTTGCTGCGTAGACTCCTTTCTGAGGGTTCACTATCACTTTTCTCACAAGTGCCTTCTATGCGGCCATTTCTCCTCACCTTCTTGGTCGTGACATCTCTTTTTTAGCCGTGGGAATATCATCCTTTTCTTGTTATCTCCGGTGTTCCTTCGGTGGGCTTTTCTTTCCCATATTCGTATCTTTAGTTGTGGATGACTCTGGCGTTCGTTGTTGTTCTGCCATGTTTTGGATGGTGCCAGCCGTGCCGGATCCTGGAAAAATCCTGAAATATTCTCAAGTTATTTCGATTGTAATACGGCTTAATGGGATCGATATTTGTCGTAATTCTTTCGCGATTCTTTTCTCTTAAAACCACCACTGCCTGGGTAATTTTCTCAATAGAAAACGGTTCTTCAAACCGTGGGCAAAATCTTGCCACTTTATCTTCGGGCGCTGAAGAGAGTGAATGCTTCAGCTTGTAAGGTTTATCCTAAGTTTATTAACAGTTATTTTAAGTTTTGCATCTTTCCTATTTTATTTTAATTTCAGCTGACAATTTCCTGCCAGAACGTAAGTTCAAAAACGCAGCTTATGCAAGAGCGAAAGAGTACTATTTAAGTCGTTACTTCACCGACTTCCAAAGAGAGGGTCTGATTCTGACTAGCGCGCGTTTTCCTTTTGGCTACGTCTTTTTTAGCTATTGCTACGCTCGGCCACACCTTAGGCCCTTGCTTGGCTTCGCCGATCTAATTAATACTTAGGGGCCAACTAGTTTGACCTCTGTTAGCTTCGGCTTTACCTTTCAAATAGCTTAGTTAAGCTAGGTTTAATTAATATTATTATTATTTTAAGTTCTAGCCCGAGTGGAGGCTTTGTGTAAAGTTCCAAGTAGGAACTGATTGTAAATATACTGAAAAATAAAGGGTTGTAAACAATCTTTAAGTCTTACGTGTTCTGTTCACACACTTAAGCGATTATTCGCTTGTTAGTGTTCGTGGGGTTCTAAGTTAGAATTTTAGGATTAAATAAGTAAAACCCCACAAGCTTAAGTACATCATCCCCCACATTATACTTTACTTCCCGTCTCTTCATGTCATAATAAATTTACTGTTTCCTCTATGATATTTCCGTGTTTTCTTTTGCCTCGTTAATTAACTTTTCTATATCCGCCATTTCGAATTCAGAAGCCTTTTTTAACATAAAACAATTTGTCCAATGGGGCTATAATCTTCCCGCTTAAAAATAACTGAGCAGGAGTTTTTCCCGTTGTGTCTTGTTTGGCGGTCCTAAGAGCGAAAGCTAATTCATTGACATAGTTTTCGCAGATTTATCAATGTTTTTAACATAAATATGAATAATTTTAACTATGTTTCTGTGGATCCGTTCCGCTATATTTGATTGCGGCCGATACGGGACCATTTTTAAATGGCGTATCCTAGTTTTTGAGACATGTGTTCAAAAATATTGCTTACAAATTCAGGACCATTATCCGATACAACTTTTAGGGGACCTCTGTATTTTAAAATACATTTATTCAAAGTAGATTCAGTAACTAATTTCGCAGAGGCTGGTTTTAGGGGAACAATCTCGGTCCATTTACAAAAATGGTCTACCATAGCAAGGAGATACCGACTTTTATTTAACTGACTTTTAGGAAAAGGTCCCAATAAATCGACGCCAATTATTTCATTCGGAAATTCTGATTTAATGCTATTTCGAAACCCGGCCGAGCGGAAATTAACATAGTTAACTACTGCCATGTTGGGCAAGACTGGGCATACAGCTTTGCCAACTTTTGCATTTCCGGAAAATAAACTGCTTCACGTACGTGTTGAATGGTTTTCCGAATGCCACTAGCTACCATAGGCGAATCATGCAATTCCCGTAATATATTTAATTTAAGACTAGCTGGGATATTAGGGCGGATTTCACTGCTATTATTCGTAGTTTTCGTATAAAATAATAGATCAGCTATCAGTTGTCGCCATATTTCTTATCGCCACAATATCTTCGGCTATAGATTCTTTCCTGAATATAATCTAGCGACCGCCGCATGATCAAAGTAGACCGTTACTAGAGAACTTCCAAAATAGACTCTGAACTGTGCTGCTAACAGAACTGCAAGTGTTTCCCTTTCTGTTGATGAATAATTTATCAGTATCGTTTAAAGCAGGACTAAACAATGCAACGGGCTGCTCATTATGGAAAAGAAGTGCCCCTACGGCATAATCCGAGGCATCGGCCGCGATTTCTAAATTTTTAACCTTTTTGGAAAATTTCAGAAAAGGGTCTTGTGTTAACGCTTGTTTTAATTTTTCAAAAACGGTGTTAGCTTCGGCTGTCCACGAAAATCTTGTCTTCTTCCTTTTTAATTTTAGTAGCGGCTCGGCAATTGTAGCAAAATCCTTTATAAAGGACCTATAGTATGAGAAGAGCCCTAGAAAAGAAGCTAGTTTCTTCGCCGTAGTAGGCAGTGGATAATTCTGAATTGCAATTATTTTTGATTTGTCGGTTTCGATGCCTTTCTGAGAAATTTTATACCCCAAATAACGTAATTTCTTTGCCGCATATTTGCACTTTTCAGCATTATCTTTTAGACCGGTCTCATTTAATAACGAAAATACTTCTTTCAAGTGCTTAATGTGTTGTTCTAATTAATCACTAGTAACAATAATGTCATCCAAGTACATAAAAGTGCTTTTCCTGAGGACCGGTCCTAAAACAATGCCCATACAACGTTGAAATATTGCTTGTGCGCCTGACAGGCCAAACGGCATACGCAAAAATGCATAAGTGCCAGACTTAGTTATGAAAGCGGTCTTTGGTACATCTTCAGGTTTTACGCCTATTTGAAAAATACCCAGATGTTAAATCTAATGTCGTCATATATTTAGTGGAAGCTATGTTACGCAAGATTTCAACAATAATGAGTAATGGATAAACCGAATACTTAGTAACGCTATTCTATTTGCGGTAATCAATTTCAAAACGCCACCTTTTGGGTGCGTAACCGAGTAATCATTATTCTTCTTACATAAAACAACCGGGCTCGCATACCTGCTGGAGATGGGCGTGATAATCGTTTTATTTAGCATATTTTTAATATGCCATTCTATAATTATTTCTTTCGATTTGTCATACTGGTAAGGCTTGTGGCGAACTGGCTGTAAATCTCCCGTATTTATTTCATGGTTAGTCACTTGTGTGAATCCGGGAATATCACTGAACAAAGTAGAAAATTCACTTACCACTTGGCGTAGTTTTTCTTGCTCTTCAGATGGGAGATGGTCGAGGTTTACTGTGGGGGGATCTGCTATTACTTCAGGCACCGATATCATAGTGAGCGTAAGAGATGCTTGACTGAAATCTAGTGTTGCTTCGGACGCTGAAAGAAAATCTACTCCTAATATTATATTTGCTTGAAGATTTATCACAATAAAGAACATAATTTTTACCTGCTTATTCTTAATGCGAATATACAGTTGTACTTTACTTATTCATTTGCATTTTCTCCCAGCGCTGCTATAATGTCGTATTATCCGAACTGTAGATTCTATCCCGATAAAATATTTTCTAGAAAATTCTTCTGCCACAAAGCTACACTGAGCTTTATTATCCAGGAGCGTGGTGGCTGAAATATTGTTCACTAACACTTCAATCTTCAGAAGAACTAAATTTTTCGAAACAACTGTATTGAGCTTGACGGTAGAGGGACTTTCCTGGCCTTCGGACTTCGCACTCTCCCGTCAGCAAAACTCCGTTTCAGTTTAAATTTTCTTTCTTCTTTCCCGGGACGATCCGCTGATCTTCAACTTTTTTCTGGCTTATGATTGAACTGTCGACGTTTGCTGGTTGGTTTTATATATTCAGGTTTCTTTGGCCACTGATTCGACTTGCTTCCGTAGCCGTGATCTTGCCTCTGCTGTGGTCTTGGCGCACCAAATTGGCTTCGTTGCTCGTACTGGCGTCTTCTTTCAAGATGTTCCGGTCTTCTGCTTTTAAACTTGATTGCGAGGTCAAATAACGTTTCCAAAGTCGCCGGATTCCTTAATTTGATAAAATATTGTAGCTGGTGAAGTAACCTAGCTAAAATCACTTGTGCTATTTCAGGATCCAGCCGGCTTCCATACAAAAGCTTAATTAACTGTATTTTTCTTAAAATGAAGCTTGACAGGTCATAGAATTATGGGGTGCAAGTGACAAGTGACGGAGGACGCGAGCGTAACCCCTGTACCATAGCGGTTAATTGGTATAGCGCCGAGTCCCCCTTGTCTAGAGACCCCAAGATGGTATGGGGAAGGATGAGCGGCCACACGAACCCCTCACACCAGTTGCCGATTTAATATACGGTGCCATACAAGGTCCTTGGCAGATAGTACATTGCCATACAATAATACTTTGGTTCATAAAGCATGTTACAGTTGAGATACGTATTATATATTACATATAATGGCCTATTGCAAAAAGGTACATAGTGCATAATGCTACATGTACAAGACATATACAATTAAAATATATATATTACATTACATTAATTTGGAAATATTTCAGATATGGAAAATAATATCAAGTTTTACATATGATTTAAGGGCAATATCCTGTTATATTACTTTGTATTTCTAACAACAGAACTTAAGACAGGTAAATTATGCATACATTATACATTATATACACTATGATATAAACATTTTATTGATATATTATGTATACTATACACTATACTGATAAATACATTATAATGATATATTATAAGCACTATACTGATATATTATGCATTTAGCTGAGGTGCATAGCGCAGTTGACTTTCCGTTATACATAGAGGGTATTATACTATATATTATTTAATGCGAGCTGACCATCTATATACCAATATAATCATAATAACACAAAGTGTACTCAATATACGTACATTGTAATAATTGTACATGTCATAAATGGCACGAAATATACTCAATGGTGTTTGTTTAGAATGTTATTTGCAGCCAGTCTACAGAAGGAGTTCTGCACATGGTCAGTGTCTTGTTTTGCGTTGACCTTAATAGTATGTTTGTAGGCTGCTGCCAAGGTCCGTACAGTGAAAAGGTTCGCGCATAAGAGGAAAAACGCGTTGAATGGTCAACCACATCGTGACGTCACAGGGAGACCTCTGTTGCTTTCTCTCATACTACGAGAGTAGAAACTGCGGTAGGCGCTTGAAACGAATTTGCGCTTATTTGACTGTTCTTATTTGCTAGGTGTGTACATTAAAGTGTTAAAGAAGTATATTAACTAAATCATAATTTAACATGTATAAATATCTAATAAACATTTTGTATCGCTATACATACCACTTGCATACATACAACTTTTGAAATATATATTTAAGACTAAAGGTATCGAATAAATACACAAATCAATGAATGAACACTAACCTGAAAAATAAATTTGCATTGTAGATACCTTTATTTCTTTGACATATTTTATAGTCGAGCGTATAATTTCTAAGAGAGTATGTAAAGATATCTTATGAAAATAACATATATAACTTTGAATGATTTAAACCGAGGGCAAATTAAGTTGAGAACTCAAATTATGTGCTGTAAATTGCATAAGTTTAGTGGCTATATTTATTAAATTCTAAACATAATCTAAGCTAATTCAAATATCATACTGAATAAGGAACTGGCACATAAATTTGCAAATGCTATTGTAAAAAAACAAAATAGATTTTTGTAGTTGCAGATTTTTTTATGTCACAATTCGCTATTTCAGAATCAAAAATATTTTTATTTATTTATTTTACATTATGAAGATGTATTATATATATACATATAATACTTTACACTAAACTTTACACTAGATATATGCATTTACATATATATAATAAATATATACAAATATTATGAGATGAATGTTTAAAAATAAAAAATATATCAGATAATATGTAATACAAAATATATTTTTCTTTCCAAAATTAACCAGGTATTTGCATCTAAAATTTTAGTCTAGTAACGTAATTTGGATTAGTTCTGTTTAATAAAAAACACTACGTTCAACAGATATGCTGGATACACCATTTTTTCCGCAGCTAAGCTTTGCTTGAAGAAAAATTTTAAGTATTCCTTACAATGGTTAGGCTAAAAAAATAGCGCACCTAAGATAACAAAACAAAAGATAGCTCGATTTATATTCAGTTAAAGAAATAATTTTTTGATATTACGAAATTATTTTCTTCAATTTATTTTTCTTTTCCGCGTTATGTCACAGTTTTCGTCGACTGAATTTAGTCTTCTTTTTTGTGCTTTCGAATATTTTTTATTAACTAATTTTTGATTTAAAGTCCTTAATCGTATGAAAGTTCGAATTCTAGCAAAACGTATGAAAGGAATTCTAGCAAAGGACTTAAGTAAGTTTTCATCTGTGTCGGAAAACTGCTGTTTAAGGGTTTTGACAAAGTCCTTTATAATATTTTCTTCCTTTCTTAAAGTGGAACCGTTGAAAATTAAAAATTGTTCTTCCATTTTATGGACCTGCGTTTTTCACTTTTCAGAGGGTTAAATTATAAGGTTCTTCCTGCAATCTCTTGATTTTCTTCGTAAGCATAAACTGTGAAACCTTATGTGGAGGACAGTGAGCGAA
>KK118868.1:0-69102 GCA_000611955.2 Stegodyphus mimosarum
TAAAATCAAAAGATTAATAATCATGTAAAATGCATTACTGACACAAAATCATCAACATGCTATTTCTCATTAAAACTAACTACTCAGCTCTCCTTCCTGTAAACACATAATTTCAATACAACTTTAGAGATAGGCAAAAACACTTTCCATTTAATCATAACACAGAACAATACAAAACACCAGTGTAAGATAAATTTCTTACTTTTAGAATTCAATACACCAGTTCAGTTAGAATAATAAATCTGATCGTATAGGTTTAACATCATTAATTTCTCCTACGCCCGCAATAAACTACCCAGATCTGAATGGAAGTTTAACCATGTTTTCCGAAGGGATCACGTGGGTAACCTACAGTAGACCACAAGATAAAAAACACACAAAAAAAATACAATAGTAAATTAATAAAAAACATTTATTTAATATTCCAAAATATTGTCCATTCCGAATAGCTGGCCAGATTACCCCTACAAACATTTACTAAAAATTACTCACAATTTTTCATGTGACAATCTGTACCATGATCAATATTGTATCCAAAATTATTAGTTTTGTATCTTACAATAATTTCGTAATTATCGCTGAACCATACTTAAGTAGTCTGAAACAATTTTTCATTCTTTAAATATTTCCAAATCCTACCAAAATCTTAATGAAACAATTTACAATTTCTATTAATTTTAGAAGGTTACTTAAGCATTTAAACTCATACTACATATATAAATATTTTAAATCAATTTTTCGTTAAAGTGAAAGACGAAGTGTTTTTCCTAATAATCAGTTTCACAAAATCCTAAATCAATTAAGGGCAATACGTTTGAGGGCACATAGTGATGCAGAATTAAATACAAAATCAAAAAATAATCAACTCACGGTGGAGAAATGATTCCAGTCCAAATTTCGTCTCCCTATTTGTCTACCAAACGCACGCAATAGAAGTTCAAAAATTTTTCTTCATCAATGCCGCATCAATTTGTCAATTCACCTGTTGGGGAAAACTTCCTCATGGATACAGACCTTAAGCAAGGAGGTCCAACTTAACATGAATGTCCACCGTCATCTCGATGGTGATCTCAATAAAGATAGGTGCAAACCGCAGTAATCTGTAGGTGAATGCCCACCGACTTCTCAATGATGTTCTCACTGAAGATAAGTGCAAGTCGCAGTAATCCGCAGGTGATGACATTTTCCTCCTAATATTTTTATCAGTAATCTGGATCTTCAGCGTAAGCTTTAAATCACATTTTCCCTCAAGGAAAACACCATCAGTGAGAACTGGACATAGCCGCAGACCTTCAAAAAGATTCGTCAAAGGAGATATGATTGGAGCCCACATCGTTCTCGGGCCAATTCTCGCCCCGAAAATTCTCCTGTAACCGCAGGCGTACCAACGGACGGCCCCGAGGAGGGGCGCGCCGCCGGGCTCTCTCTCTCTCCTCAAAAAAGACTCGAAACTCAGACAAAATCTTCAAAATCCTCGCCCGCCACGGGAGCGACCAAATTTAAAACCTCGCGACGCTCAAAAAGTGCACCGCCTCTATAATTGCTATTGGTTCAAAAAAATCCATAAAATTAAAATTCACCAATGCTACACAAAACAGTAACCCTCTCTAACCACTAGGAACAGACCAATAAATACCAACCAAAATTCTAAGAAAATCAGTCCGATCTTTTCACAGTGACAAGCCTCTATTTTTCAAGCTCAAAATCAAGGGATGTTTGCATCGTAAATCGGTTAATGATTGAGACTCTCCAGACAAATCCTGAATTTTTGTACCCCGCAATTCTATCAAGAATCGGCGCCGCTAGAACTTCGAACGAGAAAAACACAAGTTCGCCCCCGCGAGATAAGGGGACGAAAAATGGAGCTGGCCGCCGACCCTTGACCCCAAAATTCTCCGTCCGTGAGCACGCAAAAACTGAATATTGCTGTACAAGGTTTTCTGCTAACTTAAAGAATTTTACCCAAATCAAAAGAAAGAAATTTAAGCAAAAGTATAATTTAAGAATTACATCTCAAACATGAACATTAAAATTTCACTATTCACTGTAAATTAATAAAATTATTAAGCACTGTAAAATAATACTTAAGAAATGTACATAACAATTACTTCACTTACTTACTAATGGTAAACGAAAATGTTGTTAAAATATATATAATAAACTTAAACCATGAATAAAATCTCAGTTTGTGAGAAATTGAAAGTATGCCTCTTCTGAAATTTTGTTGCAAGATATATGAGAAATAGCTTTCGCGAGGAACGCTTCTAAAGTTCTTTGATTTTCTGAAACGCCATGTTTTTAATGGTGTTTTTGGGAGATCGCACAGGGCAGAAAATTGCAAATTGAGGAAAAGCAAACTTTTGGATTTCACCACTTGTATGTGTGAAAAAATTAGCTTCAATAATAATTAAAAATTTTAATTATAATTAAAAATTTTAATTAAAATTAAAATTGAATATATGTATATGCATTATTACTTCCCTGTAGAAATAAAAAGAAAGTATTGTAATCACGAAAAATTTCGGGTATCATATTTCAACGAAAATTTCCATTTTGACCGCTATAGCATGCAATTTAACGTGACATCTCTACGTAAGGACAGAATAAATGACTCTTCTTCCCCAAACGAATTATGAAACTGCTTTAAGATGAATTCAGAACAGACTTTTCGTGGCGTTTGTGCGTACGTAAGTACGTATGTATGTATTTCGCAAAACTCAAAAACGAGAAGCCCCAGAACGTTGTAGTTCTGCATATAGGACTGCTATAACACATAGAGTTTGGTTGCAATCGGATGCACCAAAAGTATATAAATATATGTATATATTTATATACTATATATTTTTATATATACATACACTCTGTTACTGGTCTCAGTGAGCTCAGTTTCTTTATACTTGTATGTTTTTAAATTGTGCATGTTTTGCTTTAAAAATTATTGAATTATATTCTTAACTTCCAGTTAAGACTTTTATGCCTTTAGTTAACCTGCACGTTATAGTTGTAGAATTATCAAAAATTTAAAAGTTATTTTAGTGCGGCTAAGCCTTTTTTTAACTATAGCAGCCGTATTTGTTTACATTTGAAACTTAGCGAAATAGTAGATTTCTTCTCAATCTAGAGAAACTAAACTTCGCAACAAGAATTAACGTCTTCTTTTATTATTGCGAATCCAATTATGCTTAATTCATTCTGGAATTATCATTTAAGTTATTAAATCATTCCATATATTGACTCAGCATGGCGTCCACTCAAATTAAGTCAGTTTCTACGCCTTCAATGTGTTTTTCCAGAGTGAGACCAAAAGTAAAATTTCAGTTTTGTGCACTGGAGAAGTGCATGCAAGAAGCAGCTAAAATGTGGAAGAAATACCTTGTATACTCCCCCTTTTAAAGGGCGACTGGGGAATAGGGGTTCCAATCGCCAAATCTTTGAGGTGGAGAATCATCAGCCACCATCTTTTAGTTCGGGCGCCTCTGTAGAGTCATTCGATATTTTTTGAATGCAGAAGACGTGAGGAATATTCTCGCCGGGATTAGAACCTTGGACCTCTCAAATACGCGCCGAGTGTGCTGACCATTTAAACACGAGGGCATGATAAGAAGGCGTGAGAAATACCTTTTATAGGAAAGGACTAAATAATAAGTTACATCGCTGTTCTAACTTACAGTATATGCAGAATTAAGTACATGGTAACAGTCAGGAGAAATTACATTTCTAATTGTTTAATTATAATTATATGTCGCAATGACACTGCAATTGCAATTATACTTTTGATGTAATTAGAAGTATAATTGCAAGCGTAATTAGATTATGCTATTGGTTTTCAGTTAAAATTGCAGTATATAATTACATTTATCCTGGAATTTTAATGACAAATCTTGCTCACCTTGCCACGATGAAGTTCCTGGGCTTGTTTTGAGGTTACTGTCAGACAAGTAAGGTAAATCATACTAGCAAATGGAATTTACGCAAAGGAATTAGCAAATGGAATTACGTAGTAGCAAATGAAAGATTTACGGCTGAAGTTTTCGGCTTCCCAATGTTTTAAATAGCCGTTTTCTAACTGCATTTAAAACAGACACTAAATTTAAAGTTTTTAGGCGTTTTTTTCAAATTAGTCCTTTTGTTATATATTCCTGTTTGATGCAGTCAGTCTCTTCTTGATTAAATGTAAAATTTCTCCTGGTATTTTATACCTGAATTTGTGTACTTTTAATATTTTGCCTTGATTTCTTTGACACACTTTAATATGAAGGTTATATACGTTCTTACACATATCACAAAAAATATTCTAGTATATACAAGGCCTTATATACACGGCCTTGCCGGTTAAAGTGTTAACAATTTGTAAAGAGAAACTAAATCTTATATTCTTCGATAGGACTAAAACTCCATTACACCTATACAGAATTGAAATTTTACTTAAATTTAACACAAATAATATTTTGTACACAATATATTAAAGATATCCATATGTATACAGATACTGGAACATTGTGCTTACACATGCAAACTGAATTTAACAGTCATTAATACACAAATACGAATATTGTAGAGCGTATTAACTTATTTTCTTTAGTAATCTGTTTAAGAAAATTTACACCTGGAAACGAAATATTAATTTATTTCTGTTACTTTGTTATGTTGACGAAACAAGCGGTTCTCATAATGACTGTACCTTTCAGAATAATTAGTGAAAATATGTTTTTCTGCTGTAAATATAGAAAAAAAACGTTAAAAAAAGACATCGGGATATTTGTAATCAAAACCATTAAATTGACTTTCTTCTTTTGAAATTAAATAACTTAAATGAAAAAAAAAATCTATATTATTTTTTAAAAAATCTGTGCGCAAATATCTGTTTGTTTGTGGCCCCATCTCCTCCGGAATGATGAGGAGTTGAGTTTCGTGAAAGGTACTCCCAGATTGTAAAAATTCGTGGGAAGCCATTTCGACCATTTATTCTGGTCTTCGATGACGTTAATCAGCCAAGGTATTAATTAAAACTCTGAAAACGCTGATTTCCGTGCTCCTTTCTCAGAGCAGCAAGTCTTTCACAATAGAGTTAAAAATCTGCTTCATTTCGAAAAGTGATGCCAATGTTCGTTTTCAAGTCGTAGAGTTTATTTATCAAAATATTCAAAGTTTTACCAAATATGAAATAAAAATAGCTTTGGCTAAACATTAAATACATTATTATTACGTAAAGTCATATTCTGACGTTGAAGAAAGCACGGGATTTCATGTGACGTCATTGCATGTTGAAAATGTTTCCTTGATATCGCTATTTTAAATAAGTAGCTGCTGTTGGCAACGTTTTTGTTTAAGGTTAAGATAATTGACACGGTATGTCATTGCCCCGATGAATTCTTTTGTTCATATTGACAAAAAGATTTATATTACATTAAATTCAAATCACGCCTTCATACATATTCATATCGACCTGAAGTGTCAAAAGTTTTTGCTTTCCTGGTTTGGCAACAAAAAAATTATTTACGAATTAGCTGTTGCTTGGAATGAATAAACTAATGTCAATCATCTTGAAATGTTTTTATACCTTTTCTTTTCAGGTATACATAGAAAAATTTTTCTCTGGCCGCAGTAACATATAGACATATAAATTTTTATAGTAACATAATTAGTAACATATAAGTTTGCATATAAACATAATTAGTAACATAATTAGTAACATGTAAAGATATAAAAATAGTTAGTAACATGTAAAGATATAAACATAATTAGAAACATATAAATTTTGAATTTTAAAAATAATCTAATGAAACTGATGCTTTAAAATTTCAGCGTCTACTTTTAAAATTTTTTAACATTTTATTAATTATGGGTTATTTCTTTTAAGAAAATTTTCATTTGATTTTCATACACGCAGACAAAGAGATATGCAAACATACGTACTGAACATAAAACTATTAGCATGTAAATTGGCATCTCACTAATTTTCAAGAAAAAATTCCTTAGCCTTCCTATTTAACATGATTCACGGAATTAAGCCACATAACGTATTCATTTTTAATTACCTGAAATCATTTTTATTAAATTTATATATATTTGTTTTACTTTAATTGCTAAGACCTAGAAAGAGAGCCAGAAAATAAATTAGTCAAATGCCATGGAAAGAGCTGAATAAGTATCAAAACAAGAAATATGATCTTTCGCCCTCGCTAACACATATTCCAACAGAATGACAAACGGTTTATTTGGTAAATATCAATGATATATTTGATATATTAATACGAAAACAATTATCGATGAATGGCAAACTACAATAATCTAGAGTAACCAAATTAAGGAATGAGTAATAACACTTTGCTATCTAAAGTTTTATTACCAAAAAAAAAAAAAAAAAAAAAAAAAAAAAAATACAGGACCGAAGATCTTTCATTAAGAATTTTTCTAATGTAAACAATTACGAGTGTATTTTATAAATACCTGTAGCATTTTCTATCTATGTCTATCATTTTCTCTTAAAGTACATTATTCATCCTATTTAAGTACATTCTTAGTATTTTCTATTATTTCATTGTTTTTTTATTATTCAGATATTTAAGCATCAGGAAGATTTTGTATACAACAAATTTTGTGTACAGTTCGAGAAAACGTTAATACAAATTGCACTAAGTGTGTGGGTCATGAAAATATCGAACTGATTTTTGAATTCAGTACCTCCAAAAATCTAGAATCTCAGAAAGAATAAAAAAAAATCTGAAAGCTTTCTTTCACATTTTGCATTACTCCCAAACGGGCGTTGTTTTAACGTTTCGTGTGTTACCTTTATTTATTAAATATCACATTCTTCGCACTTGAGCCGTAAAATTCCATTCAACAGCAATATCGCAAAATAATTTTAAAATGGACATATCTTTACAATTTCCTATACACAGTCTCGAGCGCTGGAGATAAAAAATGTTGGTTTTTCCGGACTGTGTTGCAATTTCTCGCTTTGAAATCGTTGAGTTTTTTAATCAAAATTTCGTTAAAGTGTTACAAAATATGAAATCGATAATAAAACATATTCCAAATTTGGGCTTCCAAATGCCCATATTCGGAGGAGGATTATGTTATTCGAAATTTGATATCTTTAAGTGCAGTTGTTTTATCGCCATGAGAGAAACATACATACAGATTCTTTATTATTTAATTAAGTATAACACAGGGCGATAATATTTGGTGGCAACAGTTTGAAAAGTGATACGAACATTTACAGTGAATCGACGCAAAATACCAAAACGAAATCAATAGCCCTTCTGAGCTGACGCTCTTTTAGGCTAAAAAGTTCAGTGTTACAGTATGAGTATGTATTACATGTAATTAGGCTAAGGATTAAAAATATGTTTGAATATAAAAAACAGATATAACATGACTAAAAAGTACACTTTTCACGTGATTGATGCGTCAGCGAGCAAGCCAAATGACTGCTGAGCTTTAATAAATCTATTCAGGTTCAAATTCGAGCTAAATGGTAGACTTAATACAAATTTTCATAATTTTTTCCATGCGTAAGGGGAATAGGAATCAAGTGTCCTTAGAATGTCCTCCATGAAGATGTCTTTAATCTTAGCCAAATAACATTATCTTGTTATCGATAATACAAATAATTCAGTTCCTTATATGGTTAAGTTATTTAAATCCTCATTTCAATTGATCCTCTACAAATGCGAATGAAATTTAATTCAGTGAACATAATCATAGTAATAACCCTTAATAATTTTACATAGTAATATCCCTATGTGAAAGAAGACATGAAGAAGAAGGAATTTAAATAATTCCTATCTAAACAACAATTGGGCAAAAATATAAAATTAAGGAATTCGCTTTTACAAAGAGAAATTAGGTTCCCAAATTTAGATTAAAAAAATATAGAAGTAAAATGTTTTTTCGAAATTTTATAATGTATTTAAAACTTTATCTAATATAGTAAGAGAAAAATTAATAATTCTTTTACTCTAATAAAGTAACATTCATCCATAAAAATACATGTTTGCTAATTGTCATATTTAATTTTGTAAGGTTTTATTTTAAATTAACAAAGTTTTATGTTAATTTCTCTTTTCTATGAACTCTTATTTCAACTTTTCGTTAGAATGAGCGCGTCTTTCATCTTTATGCTAATTTGAAGTGTAGCCAAGTTTTGTATTTAAAGGTTAGCAAGGAGCTTCTCAGTGGGAGAGAGCTTTTAGTCTCAGATCATTGCGGCTCTGTTCGACGTTCGCCTGACTAGCTAGTATTTAAGCTCTAAGCCTTAGCGCTGTTACGCTATTACTTATTGAAGTAATCTAAGTGCGTTATTATTATCCAAATCTTGCTAAGCACCATTGATGGCTTAGAATAGAGGCCAATCTCGCATTTAGAGCTCTGATAGCAACGACTATTTCATTTCTACCCAACTTTATTTTTAAATTATTTGATTGTTCAGTTTAGACCCAAGTGCGGTCATTATTTTCTGTTATCCCTTCCGAGTTCGGAAGTGGCTGTAAATAGTGGTTTAATAAAAGGGTAATTTTAAACCCCTCTTACGTGCAGTTATTCTACCACTGACAAGAACATAGCTGCATTCAGCTCCCTGTTCGAGATCAGGACTTTGAAACGGTTACGTCAATGTTCGCCAAAGGCATGCACAGAAAACTCAGTCCTGACAATTTCTTTCTCTGTTTAAAAGTATGCTGTTTTACGAACTACTAGCAAAGCACTTTATTACATTTAACTGTAATTAACTATTTTTAAACTCATTGACAGTTATTCGTAAGTTTTCTTTTACATGGTATTTATCACAGTAGATGCTCTTTCTCTACTGTTATTAAACCAACGCACGCTTACACAAATTTTATAGGTACTTTAGCAGGTCTGACGCACTTTTAGAATGACAGTAAGTATTATTAATCGTTAGAAACAGGCGATCATTTCTCTGTTCTGTTCCTAACGAATGGCAAAGGAATGATTTTGGTAAACTTTAATTTCCTGAACCTCACTTCTCGCATCTCTCAAATAGTTTTTCGCGGCTTTAGGAGAACTGAATTAAAGAAATATCTCATCACGTAGGAATGATAGGGGACCATATACTCGTAAGCAATCTTGCTCATAGGTACAGTATGGGAAGATAAACTAAGCGAACACATTCAAATTAAAACCACAGGGAGAATTTCCGACTAAATGACTTAAACCGAGTAAAATAACCAATTAATTACCTTTAATTGAATCAAGTATTCTTTGGGGAAACTAGAATCAGTAAATTAATTGCAATTGTACCCATTTAAAATTATGATTTACTAATTCATTAATGATTATGTTGCAAGGACTAATGTCTACCTTTAGTGTGAAATCTGGAGGGTAGTGACTCTATAGAAGAAGGGTTAAAATTACCCTTTATTGCACTCATTAATTATTTACAATGGGTCAGCGCCTCTGCTTGGGCGGTAACTGAAACAGTAAGAATTAACTCAAAATTTGAAGATATTAACAAGTAATAGAATTACGTTACAGGGCTCAGACTATCCTAATAGAGCCTTGACGATCAGTGGCAGCAAAGTAACAGCTGTTACGCCACGTTTAACCAGCAATAAAAGGTAAGCCGAAGCTCGCGCTACAACAAGCACAGCGTTTTCCCAGATTCTATATCTTTCCGTTCTAGAACTTGATACTTAAACTTTTTCTCCCACTGGTAGAATTTGCATTAATTCCCGCGCGTTACCAAATTTAAATATTTCGGCATTGAGAGTTAGGGGAATGAAGGCTTATTGGAAAGGAACATAAAATTAAATTAAACCGGTTATTTAAAGTAAATGTAAATCCCTACAAAGTATATTGAAGATTTCGTAAATTTTTTAAGCCATTCTCGCCAGTTGAATTGCTTTGAGATGGAGTTTAGGTAATGTACATTTAACTGCATGAGATTAAATATACAGGGTGTTTATAAAGTCCCGGACCCATTTTGATGTTTAATAACTCATAAAATAATAAAGATAGATTAAAATTAATAACATAAATGGTTAGATAGACTCAAAAAGTTTCATGACCCTTGTCAATGAACTTCCACGTGTGCCCCCTTCGTCGCACGGAGAATATCAAGTCGATATTCAATTTCCCGCCAAGTACCGGCGAGCATGTCGGCATCCACAGAGGCTATTGTGGTTGTAGTTCTGGATTTTAGGTCATCCATGTTCGACACTCTCCTCCTGTAAACGTTGTTCTTTACAAATCTCCAAAGGAAAAAGTCCAGCGGCGTTATATTAGGTAATCTGGGTGGCCAAGGAATTGGACTTCCTCGCCCAACCCCTCTTCCTGTAAAATAGTCATTCAAAGAGTGACTCGGTCGTGCATTAGTCCACACTACACATTAACCTTTGGGAAATCCCTTTGTGCCTCACGGTATTCATGGGGGTTTTCAGATCACCATATGCGCACATTATTGCGATTAGCAATGCCAGAAAGATGAAAGGATGCTTCGTCGGAGAACATTATGCGCTTCAGAAATTCAGCATTATCTTCTATCCTCCTTAGCATATCTGTTGCAAAGGCCATCTTCCTAAGCCTATAATAATTGGCAATAGTTGCCAAAAACAAAAGAGAGTAAAATGCAATTAATAAGCAGACGATATTTAAAAAAGTACAGATATTTAGACTGGAAAATGAAATTATCTGAAATTAACCACACGCGCAGACGATATTTACAAAAGTAAAGATATTCAAACCTGAAAAGGAAAATATATAAGTTATTCCATCAATAAATGCCGTAAGTTTGTTTTATATCTTCATTATTTTATGAGTTATTAAACATCAAAATGGGTCCAGGACTTTATAAACACCCTGTATTTCAAAAGAAAGAAAATTAATATGCATGATTGTTAATCAGGTTGTCTTCCTGTTTTATGGTTTCCCAAAATTTTATTAAATGTTTTTTAACACTTAGATTGCTTTACAGTTTACGATATGTTTTACAATATAAATTTTTTATGATAACTATTTATACTTTTATTAACGCTTTTAACTAAAGGGCTATTAGTCTTGAAACGGGATTTTGTATGCATTATATGTATGCATGATTTTATAGACATGAGTTTAGTATGCATGATAACTTTGTATGCATGATCTTGTATGTATGAGTTTAGTATGCACGAGTTTAGTATGCATGATATGCATGCATGAGTTTAGTATGCATGATATGTGTGCATGATTTTGTACGCATGAGTTATTATGCATGATAATCAGATTGTCTTCTAGTGTTATGGTTCCCTAAAATTTTAATAAACGTTTTTTATCACTTAGATTGCTTTACATTTTACGGCTTGTTATTACAATCTAAATTTCTTACGATAAAAATTCATCCTTTTATAAACGTTTTGAGCTAAAGGGCTATTAGTCTTGAAACGAGATTTGGCGTTGAGTCACTATAAATACGTCGTTTCACTTTTCATTCGAATCTGCAAATTAGCATTCGGAAAAAAAATAAAATATTTATCTTTTAAATTTATTGTGGTTTTTGTGGAAGCGTAACGCATATATGAGCCAGGTTCTCTTAGAAAATCCTCCACGAAGACATATATCCCCGAGTGGTTTGCTGTAATTTAAGTAAACCAGTATAAACCAAACCTGTCTTGGTGGATTAACAATCTAAGCTATATTCGAAAGCAGTAGATGAAGTTAGTAAGAATATGTGTTTCTTACTTTGAAATCGGATTGATGTAAGTAATAAAAAATGGATTTAATTTATAATCTCTCTGTTTAAAAGTATTAAATATTTTCATAAAACGATGTTATTTTTTCATTACTTTTTTCCTATTTTGTAAACATTTAATTAATTTTGGCTTAAAAACTCAACGATATTATAGCCGGTAGTGGCAATACTGTACAGAATAAAACATTTTTGTCTCCAGCGAGCGCGAACATTTATCGGAATTTCTAAAGATATACTGTTTTTAAATATTCTGTAATTTTGCCGTTGAACTGAACCGATGTGCTGTTAATGCGAAGAACGTGATATTTAATAAAAATTCTTAACATACTGTAAGGTTTTAGTTAAACTAACCAAGTTTATTTTAATTTAAATCTTTTCTATCTCCTCTCTGCTTCAACTTCCTGTCAGAAGAAGCGCGCGTTTTTAGCTTATGCTAATTTTTGAAGTTCAGCCAAGCACTATTTAAGCCAGAGGTAGAAACCTCTCGGTGTGTGAGAGCTTTGCCTCAGATCACGGTCACGCTGCTCAACTTTCGCCTGACCAGCTAGCAGTTTAAATTTATAAGCCATAGTGCTTACTACGTGATTGCTTTGTAAAACAAATTAAAGTGCGGTAGTATTTAGTATACCTTGCTACGCACCCTTTTCGATAGAGGCCAACTTCCGCGAATTGCTCTGCGAAGCAAAGTTTAATTTAAGTTCTATTTTAATTTATTTAAATTTATTTGATTGTTAAGTTCGACCAAAGTGTGGTCTGTTACGTTCTGTATCTCTCCCGAATTGGGAGGTTTGTATTTAATAGTGATTGAATAAAAGAGGATTTCAAATCCCTTCACGTGCAGTTATTCTCCAGCCCAGCAGTTACATCAGAACATAGCGTACCTTCCGCTCCCTGTTCCAGTTCAGGACTTAGAACGTAAGGATAAGAACCCTTTACAGAATTTACCATGTTCTCAAAGAATACACACAGAATGCTAAGTCCTGATAATGGCGCCCGCACAGAAAGAAGAGGATGGCCTCAGCAACAAGAAGACGAACCTGAGACACCTGCTGTACCTGTCCAGAATCCTGAGATAGCACCTCCTGGCATAGAAGGATTCGGCTACATCGTACAAACCATGCGAGCAGCCATGAAGCCAGCGGCAAGTTTTGACGGCAAGACAGCCGTAATCAATTTCCTGGAAAAGCTAGACTCCCACTTCATGCTATATCCAGTCCACGAATTTCAGAAAGTCGCTCTTGCTACCAGCGCTTTGAAGGGCCAAGCGCTAAGTTGGTTCAAGTGCATCGGAAAGAATCTCTTGGGGGAACCAGGAAGCCCCACATACACGTATGAAAATTTCAAGAATTCTCTAGTGAAAGCATTTCCCGTGGTGCGAGATCGAGCCAGATTGGAAGCTGAACTGTTTAGCCGATACCAAGAAAGAATAGAAGATTTGTCTAATTTTATTTTGAGGAAAATTCAAGTTTTCAAGCTTTTGTATGGAAGTCGCCCGGATCCTGAAATTATTCAAGTTATACTTCCTAGGCTACTGCCCCAAGTTCAAGATTTCATCGAACTAAGAAATCCAACAACATTAGACAGATTATTTGAGCTCGCGGTACAATTTGAAAGCCGAAGAACAGCCGACAACGAACGACGACGCCAATTTGAGCGAAGAAGTCAGTGGAGTTCGCCAAGACCGCAGCAAAAGCAAAATCAAAGTTACGGGAATAAGGCGAAGCAATGGCCGAAGAAAGATGTGTCTCCTAAAGCGAGCGGCGAACGAAGGGAATTTAATAGAAGAACAAGCAAAGATTCCGAGGGCAACCAGAAGAAAAAGAATTTAAACTAAGAGGGATTTCTTCGAGGAAGGTGAAGAAGTCCGAAGCAGCGCAAAACCCTTCCAAAATCAATTTAAACACCGTGGTCGTTAAGAATTTGAGTTTGCCGAAGATTGAAGTTCTAATCAACAACATACCGGCGACAGCCCTCTTGGATACAGGAGCCCAAAGCAGCTTCGTATCGGAAAGATTCTTTAAGAAGCACTTTCGACGTTACAGAATTTTTAGTGCAAGAGACACGGATGTCATAGCGGCCCAAGGAGAAAAATGTAGCTGTTTAGGAAAAGTACCATTGTTCGTGCGTATCAACAACGAACAGGTAAGAATCCTGTTTTATATTGTGCGTAACCTGCAGACTTGTATTATTCTAGGTGTGGACTTTTTTAGTTTGGCAGAAGCAAAAATTGATTTCAAGGGGGGAGAACTAACATTAAATATGAAGCCAATTGAAGCGAAGAATGATAAGCCCCCGCAGCTGGACTTGGAACATTTACAAGCAGAGGAAAAAGAGAAAATCCAAGGTCTGGTAAGTCACTTTGCGAATTTATTTAGTGATGTACCAGGCTTTACGCAGGTGGTGAACCACGACATTGACACGGGGGACGCTCAGCCAGTTAGGCAAAAGCCATATAGATATGATAGGACAAAAGAGGAAATAATTGAACATCATATTAAAGAGATGTTAAAGAATAAAATCATCACGCCAATTTCTAGCAGTTATGCTAGCCCCGTTGTCCTGTGTAAGAAAAATAATGATTACCCGATTACGCACCCGAAGCGGTGGCGTTTTGCTATAGATTATCGCAAGTTAAATTCAGTTACAAAATATCCTGTATATCCGTTGCCGATAATTGAAGAAATTATTCGAAATATTTCGTCTACAAAATACATGACTACATTAGATCTCACGAGTGGCTATTTTCAGATTGGGGTAAAACCCGAGGACGTACACAAAACCGCGTTCATAACGAAATCTGGTACGTACGCATTTCTTAGAATGCCGTTCGGATTATCCGGCGCGCCGGCAACGTTCCAAAGATGTATGGACATCGTCTTAAGACCAGTCCTTGGTAAAAGCACTTTCATATATTTAGACGATATTATAATTACGAGTAGTACTCTAGAACAACACTTACAAGATTTAAGAAAAGTATTTTCATTGTTAAACGAAGCTGGTTTAAAGATAAATGCGTCTAAATGTAAATTTGCCGCAAAAGAGTTACGTTATTTAGGATTTAAAATTTCCCAAAAGGGAATCGAAACGGATCAGTCAAAAATAGTAGCCATTAGAAATTATCCTGTTCCTAAAACAGCGAAGAAATTATCGTCGTTTCTCGGGATGTGTTCATATTACCGGGCTTTCATTAAAGACTTTGCAAAAATAGCTGAGCCACTGCTAAAGTTGAAAAGAAAAAAAGCTAGGTTTTCGTGGTCAGCAGAAGCCAACTTGGCGTTTCAAAAATTGAAAGACGCATTGACTCAAGCTCCCGTCTTAAAATTTCCAGAAGGGGATAAGGGATTAGAGATTTCAGCGGACGCTTCAGATTTCGCGATTGGTGCAGTGCTTTCCCAAAATGGTCAGCCCGTGGCTTTTTTCAGCCGAACATTAAATGAAACCCAAAGAAACTATTCCGCAACAGAGAGAGAAACTCTCGCAGTGTTAGCATCAGTACAGAAATTTCGTGTGTTCTTTGGAAGTTCTCCAGTAACTGTATATACCGACCACGCGGCGGTCACTAGACTCTATTCTGGAAAAAATTTATCACCCAGATTAATAAGGTGGGCTCTCAAATTACAGGAATATAACCTAATAATTAAACATACGCCGGGAAAAGAAAATGTTGTGGCAGATGCTTTAAGCAGAATTAACTTAGATGAAAATGGAAGTGTAATTAAGATAGCCATGTTAACATCCAAAGTATTAGATTCTCGTGAAACAGTAATAGCCGAACTCAAAAAAGATCCGGAGTTCAAAAATATATACAATTATTTGGCCGACCCTGAGAATTTCAATCATCCGGATATTGTGCCGATAAGAAATAGGGCCGAAAATTACGAATTAATTGACGGACTGTTATTCTATACGAAAGCTACTAATGAGAATCATGAATATAGACCGGTTATCCCAGCTAGCATGAGGTTGAATGTATTAGAAGAGTTGCATGATTGTGCCATTTCGGCTCATTTAGGTATAAGAAAAACTGTTCAGAGAGTTCGCGAGGCAGTTTTCTTTCCAGAACTGCAAAAGTTTACTAGGGCGTATGTCCAGTCGTGCCCAACATGTCAATTAAATAATTATGTTAATTTCCGCCCGGCCGGGTTCCTAAATAGTATTAAATCAGAATTCCCAAATCAAATAATAGGCATCGATTTACTTGGACCTTACCCTCGAAGTAAAGTTAATAAAAGCCGATATCTTTTAGTTATAGTGGATCATTTTAGCAAATGGTTAGAGTTAATTCCGTTAAAACGCGCGTCTGCAAAAATTGTAGTAGATTCAATTCTAAATAAGTATATTTTAAAATACGGGGCGCCCCTAAAAGTTATTTCAGACAATGGTCCTCAGTTTGTTAGTAAAATGTTTGAGGAAATGTGTGCAAAACTGGGCATACGTCATCTAAAGATGGTCCCGTATCGTCCGCAGTCAAACATAGCGGAACGGGTGAATAGAAATGTAGTGAAAATAATTCGTAGTTATGTGAAAAACTATCACTCTACCTGGGATAGCCATATAAATGAATTTGCATTTGCCCTTAGGACCGCCAAACACGATACTACACAAAAAACACCCGCTGAACTCTTCTTAGGAAGAAAGATCTTGACCCCCCTAGATAAACTGTTCTTTGTACAGGAAAGGGCAGAAGAATTTAAAATGAGTGATATACAAAAGTTAATACGGGAAGCGACGGAAAATATAGAAATGGCCCAAAGAAAACAGAAATTGTACTATGACCTAAAAAGAAGAGAGGTCAAGTACAATGTGGGAGATGAAGTGTTGAAGATTAAACACAACTTGTCAAATGCCCCAGAGGAAAAGGTGGGGAAATTTTTTCCGCGTTTTGAAGGCCCGTTCACAATTGAACAAATTACGGGGGCAGTGGTTATATTAAAAAGAAATGATGGTCAAACGCTCAAAGCGAATGTGGACCAAATAAAACCGTTCTATAATCGCAGCAAAATGGCTGTATTTAAAGATTCGTTTCAGGATCCGAGGCAATCGACTAGCCAGGAAGATATACGTCAGCAAAAACAGCAGGAACCAGCTACAACGGCATCGAAATGTCAGAAGAAGAAAGCTCCCCCCCAACAAAGAAATAAGAACCAAAAAGGTGGTTTCAAAAGAAAGTCTCACGATGCAGGTGAACAAATCTACGAACGGAATTACGAGCGCACCAAGAGAAGAAAGCAGAATGGGCAAGGGAAGCCCAATGTATCCAAAAGAACTGTGGAATCATCGGACAGGTGCCTGAGAAGCAAGAAACGTCGATTGCAGCCTGAGAATCAACTTCCCGAATACAGCAGGAACCAGGACAAGCAACGAGCAAGGGCCCAGGAGAGAAGGGCCCAGTCCACCAAACGTCCAGCGGAGCAACCTCCTCTACAAAGGAAATTGCCGAGGATACAACGACGGAATTTCAAAAGAAAAAGAGACGAGCAGGCTCCGAAAGAACAACGAAAAACGAGGAAACTGAACCAGGCCACAACTTACTCAAGTTTTAAAGATTGGGCCAAGAAAAGGATGGACGATCATAATAAGATAAGTACAATTTCGTATTCAAAAGTTTAGTTAATTTTTGAGTATACTGCAAGTTGCAGGACTGATTTTACCTCAAGCGAGGTTGACTTTTACGCCAAGTGAGCGATAAGTTCTCATATGGAAAGTAAAATGTTTTGTTAAAAGAAATTGTAATTCTTAAAGATTTAAAATTACTTAATTTTGTAAATAGATTAATTCTGTAAAAGCAATGAATTGCTGAAAAGAATATGTTAACTAAATGATTTTGTACGACGCTTTGTCTAAAGACTTGTAAAATGTCTAGAATGAAAATTCGGAAAATTGAAAAACACGATTTAGTCTGTAGACTATTAATTCAATGTAATTTGATATTTCAAGAAAGTACCTTGAGAAAGGAATAGGAAGCACTTGCTGTAAGCTTAGAAATTTAACCTATATTTCTGTAAGCTTAGAAATTTAACTTCTATTTGCATTTCAGGATTGCTGTGAAATTGTTAATGTGTTATGAAATGTAACAAATAATATTATGCTAGCAATGCACGTTAAGTGCAATATTAATGTGAATGTTGTGTGCAAACTGCGAATTTGTATGCATGAAAAGTTAAAGATTCACTATTTTAGAATGCAAGTGTTAATTAGGCTCTCCACCAAATACACTTAAAGTGTTAGACATAAAGCTAGTGAGAACCTTAGGATTAGCTGGTTATAGGGCGTTTTTTTCAGGTCTCGTATGTCAAGTTCTAACTAATGTTAGTCGATTGTAGGTGGAAGAGTTGAACACCCCCGAACACATAAAAACCCGCAATGGCGGTTTGCTTTACATCCAACACCGGTGAGAGAGCATACGGGGGAAGAATTTAATTGTGCTTGAATGATAATGTGTGTGTGCAAAATTACACAGAAAAAAAAAAAAAGGATTTGTACCACTTAGAATTATTCTGTTATTATGTCATACTAAAGTTGTTTTCCTTCCAGATTTTGCTGGAAGGAGTAAGACTGTTTGAAGAATAAGACTTGAAAAAAAAAATGTTGAAGATTGTTGTTCCAGAAAATTTCGTCTGTATTTTACACAAACATATATTGCCTTGTAAGAGTTGGCCTAAGTTTAGAACAGTGAAATTTTCGACTATTTAGAATTGCTAGTTTTCAACATGGTCCGTTTGGACCAAAGTAGTTTAACTATCGCAATTCTGGCGGGAAGTATGTAAGGTTTTAGTTAAACTAACCAAGTTTATTTTAATTTAAATCTTTTCTATCTCCTCTCTGCTTCAACTTCCTGTCAGAAGAAGCGCGCGTTTTTAGCTTATGCTAATTTTTGAAGTTCAGCCAAGCACTATTTAAGCCAGAGGTAGAAACCTCTCGGTGTGTGAGAGCTTTGCCTCAGATCACGGTCACGCTGCTCAACGTTCGCCTGACCAGCTAGCAGTTTAAATTTATAAGCCATAGTGCTTACTACGTGATTGCATTGTAAAATAAATTAAAGTGCGGTAGTATTTAGTATACCTTGCTACGCACCCTTTTAGATAGAGGCCAACTTCCGCGAATTGCTCTGCGAAGCAAAGTTTAATTTAAGTTCTATTTTAATTTATTTAAATTTATTTGATTGTTAAGTTCGACCAAAGTGTGGTCTGTTACGTTCTGTATCTCTCCCGAATTGGGAGGTTTGTATTTAATAGTGATTGAATAAAAGAGGATTTCAAATCCCTTCACGTGCAGTTATTCTCCAGTCCAGCAGTTGCATCAGAACATAGCGTACCTTCCGCTCCCTGTTCCAGTTCAGGACTTAGAACGTAAGGATAAGAACCCTTTACAGAATTTACAATGCTTCCAAAACGGATACACAGAACACAAAGTCCTGACAATACAAAGCGTTAATAATAAAAAAACCGAAAAAACGTTTTGTAAGTTATCCCTTCTAAAAACTGAACATTGCATATGATGAACTAAAAAAAAATGTATGACAACACTTAGTGTTGCATCGGGAATTCTACCATATGGTGCTATGCTGCTTTTATTTATTTATTTTTATTTTACTTTATTTTTATTTATTTTTTCGTAATTTTGCTTTTGATTTGAATATGGTCTAAGTGCGAAGAAACTTATGCTTAGTAATAAAGCTAAAATAACAAAAAACATTTGAGTTAGGTAGAAATGAGTGTAGCAGCAGACTAATAGACTGCGAGCTCAGCGAGAGCATAAGAAACCTTAGCAAACCCTTTTGGGCAACAGTTAAAAATCTCAAAACTTTCAGTTTTTTTTTTTTCAGATTTTCTTAGTATCAGAAAGTTAACAATAGGCATTCAAGAAAGGGTCTGTCTGCACTGTAATAAAATATGTTCTGTTACAATGAAGCTAATATTGCGAAAGTATATTCAGTTGAAGTGTTAGTTATTGAATTAATTAGTAGCTTGACGGAAAATCAAATGAGCTCCTTTGCTTCTTCTGACCTACATGTTAGAACTATATCCTACATTTTTATCAAAGTGAATAATGTAACAAAGAATCAAATTTGGAAATTTTTATGGATCATGTAAGAAATTTTACAGCTGTTACTGACCATTTCTAACTGATGTTTATATTCTTTTAAAAACGTATATTTCTTAAGAATATAATATTTGCTTAGTTTAAGTAGTTATAAATTTTACAAATAGTTAATTTGTCAGGTAATGCTTATAATTTCAATACTTCATTTATTCCGATAGTTTCACATTTGATACGTCGTAGAATACTATCCCAAATTAAAAAATTTTCGCAACTGTTAAAATTTTTGTTTTTCAGACGGAGGTATTAGTAGCTTACTTTATGGTTCTTCAGGAAATATGTAGGCAGGCATGCGCATTTGTAGATTTTTTTATCAGTGAATTATTTAATTTATCGAATTCTTTTGGTATTAAAACTTTTAGTTAAGCCCCCTTATGATACGAACTGGAATGTGAAGCATATAAACTAAGAATAACCTGAACTGATCATTAAACATGAATGGAAACTAATTGGATGCAACATCGCTTTCCTAAAGCTCATAACTCCCATAATGCTTCTATTCAAATCCATTTCAATTCGTCAGTCATTAAAATATAACCGACGATACTATTCGTAATTTGATGTCTCTTATCAAAATTACCGAACACTATACTGACTACTTTAGCCGCAAACATACCGATTGCCACAAGTATCTAGAAACTTCAGCCGGTCAGGACCGAGGGTATTTGAATATCTCACTTATGCAGTTCTGTGTTATATGCTACGAGTATAAGGTAACAGAGAGAGTACTCACAATAAATTAACGAGTGTAGTTAACTGTGCAACAATGCTGATACTTTCACCTTGAAACGACCATGTATTTTAACTTCGTAATAACTGAAGCTTTCAAGTTCAAAGAAACTTAGAGTTCTGTTCAGTTGCCCCCTCCCAAAAAAAAAGGTTTATACACAAATAAATAAATTCTCACAAATATGTTTTACTGTAGAGAATAGTGGGTTGATTTATAAACAAAAAACATACGTTTGAAATTTAAAATCGAGTAAGGAAATTAAAACTTTATTTGATTTTTTCAACACTAGAACGGGAATTTTAAACTTAAATTATATTGGTTACATGTATTGCAAAAAATATTAATTAATTTAACCAAAAAACATACGTTTGAAATTTAAAATCAAGTAAGGAAATTAAAACTGCATTTGATTTTTTCAACACTAGAACGGGAATTTTAAACTTAAATTATATAGGTTACATGTATTGCAAAAAATATAAATTAATTTAGAAATCAAACAACAAAAAGCAGGGGCATATTTGCAAATTTTCACAGGACTACTTTCGATGGTTTTACAGAAACATCAAAGTCAGCTGCCAAAGTGCAAATGAGATTAATGTGCAATGGAATTTCATTTGCACTTTGGCAGCTGAGGTTGAAGGTTCGGTAAAACCATCGAAACTAGCCCTGCAGAAATATGCAAACATAAGGCTGATTTTTATTGTTTGACTTCTAAATTAATATTTGTTCGTCGTGTTACTTTACTTTAATCAAAGCTCCAATTGTTAAAGGAAACAAACACAAAGCAAGCGGTATGTATCCGCGCAATATGAAAACGCTTTAACTATAATTTCGAAAACGAAATATAATTTCAAACATGAAAGAGTCATCTTTTTCAGTTAAAATGATGGAAACTGAAAGTATAGAACCTTGAGACCAGCAGAAAATAATATTTAAGATACACTTATGGCCACCCTAAATGCAACACCCTGAAGGAAGCATGCAAATAACATGAAATTTACAACATGCATTAGCGGAGGTTAGATATGCAAATGATTAGATTTTCATCCCAGACGCACAACTGTGGCGCCACTTCAAAAGCGCTACTTAAGGCTTGGAGTTTTCGACGATTTCAGTTTCCATAATTGTGTTTTTCTTGTGGTTTAAAAAAAAACGATCAATTATGCCTTATTAGAAAACAGCAATCATCGTTTGATCAAGTATCCTTTCGTATGATGTTTTTGGCAGTTTTTATTTGGAGACCGTTGAAATATGGTATCTGCAGGGTGTCTTTTCTGAAATTACGGAATTCCAAAGAAGAACTTCAAACGATGCAGAAAGTTTTACATATGTAGTTGCATCAATATTTCCTACACTTTCGCTATATACTTGCCCGAATATCACAGAACATTATGTGCTTCTGAATATAGAATATTTTCTCCCACCCATCAGACAGAAAATATTGGCTTCGATTATCAAGAAGTACCACTGGAACTCACTACATAACCAAATTTTGCAAAGCTATTTTTCCGCCAGAGAACATAGGTGACAGTTCATCGGTGGAATCACAAGTAGGATTGATATATATGTATGACTTCCTGTGCGCCCATTAGAAATTATGGGTCTTATAGAAATGTTTTTTCCATATGATGGGCTCAAGCCTCCATAGACGTTGGGCACTATTAGCCGAAAGCGATGGTCACTTTGTCGTAAACGCAATTAATAGGCTGAACACCGTTGCATTCTATTGAGTGGCCGGACAAATTACATACGTGCCTTCTCCAGGATTCGAACCCTGGAGTATATATACCAGTATATATATATCCAATCTGTTTTGCTAGCTTCCTTCAGTACGGCATTCAGGTTCATTAAATACTTTCCCGTCTGAGTGGTCTTTCCAAACCCTCCCGTAAGCATGTATATACGTACGTATATAAGTATGTATCCACGGTGGAGGAAGCACTTAATTACTACCTTCTTGAATGAGAGTAGAAGACAACATCCTTCAGGCATATGGATTGAATATAATTTTGGGAAAAACTTAATAACAGATTGGCGTATTTAACAGAACTATAATTACTAAAATATGCATTTTTTACAGTAATTACTACAATTGTAAAATTACAATTCTGTTAAATATTTTCAATATGTTTAAAAGGATTTAATTTCATTTGTCAGGTATGTTTAATTCATAGTTTAACAAATACCTCAAGGAATGTAACTCCAAGCATATAATTAACATATTATACCGGCTTAGAACTGTATGCAAAATACTTGAATCTTAAATTTTCAGCGCCTTTTAAACATGAATATCTTCATCTTTTAGATAGATTCCAACCCAGTCCGTTGTTAAATTATTATCTAACAATATATACCATACATTACAGGAATTCATTTTATTATTTAATATTAAATTATAGATACAATAATGTGTTAAATAATGCTTTGAGTTTTATAAGTACATCATGCACATCTGTGCGAATAACACTGATTCAGAAACATTTAAATCACTCTTATTTGATTTGAATTCACAATATATTACCCTTATACAAAGCAATACTAGTTTAATGAAACAATACTAGTTTAATGAGACACAGAAATTGAACAAACTTGTCATTAACACTTGTTATTTTCAAATTGATTTTGTGAGTGGTATACATATAAGCAAGGTATTATTTGGACTCATTCTGCATGGGGTACTCATATTATTTGAAAATCGAATATAATTGCAAATTATCGGGATAGAGGAATTTAATTTAATGTAGGATTTAATCAGGATTGGATTCAAAATAAGTTTATTATTTCTACTGAAGCTCCTTCTACTAACTCAAAACTTCAACATTTTTGCTTCCTTTTATGACGCAAAAAGGAAGTATTGTAATCGCGAAAAATTTTGAATATCATACTTCAAAGAAAATATCCATTTTGACTACTTTTGAATGCAAATTAACGATACTTTTCCGTGACATCTATACGTAAAAACAGAATAATGGACTGATTTTAAATTATTCTGAAGAGAATTTTTCGTGACGTCTGTGCGAACGTACGTATGTACGTGTACATCTCGCAAAACTCAAAAACGAGTAGCCTCAGAACGTTGAAAATTTGTATACAGGACTTCTATAAAATGTAGATATGCACCTTCTACTTTGGTTGCAATCAGCCACACCAAACGTAAATAAATATATGCATATATATATATATGTGTGTGTCCACTCTATTACTCGGCTCAGTGAGCTCAGTTTATTTATTCTTGTATGTTTGTAAACTGTGGATTTTTGTTTTAAAACGATTGAATTTTGTATTTCTTATATTCCAGTTTAGGTTTTTATGCCTTTAGTAAATCTGCATGCAATACTTCTAGAATTATCAACAATTTAAAAGTTATTTAAGTGCGGCTAATCCTAATTATTTTTACATAGCAGCCATATTTGTTTACATTTGTAATTTACAATCTAGTGGATTTGTCGCCAGTCTAAGGAAACTAAGCTCCGCAACTGCAGTAATAACGTCTTCTTTTATTATTACGGATTCAATCATGCTTAATTAATTCTGGAAATTATTCGAGGAAATAAGTGTTTCAGATTTACTTCGTAATTTTTAATATGGATATTTTGAGATTTATATACTTTTGGTCTTGTCGCGAAGTGAGAACTGAATTAATTGAATGAGAAACACTGAACTGTCTGTGAAAAACTGTTTCTTTTTTTGTTTGTTTAATTTCTTTTATACATCGTTTTAGGTTTATTATACTATTTGAATAGAACATGTGGCAACGACTAGATAATTCTTCAGATGATATGCATAATTTTTGTGAATTTGTGAATTATAAAATGAAAGAGATATAACGCTGTTAAGTGAACGTACCGCCAGAGCGTCGCTATTTTAAACACATGTAGTGAATTTTAAAGAGTTTATTTATTCTATTCTGATCGTACGAGCTAATGTACACTAATCTGATAGACGAATGGCGCTGCTCATCGGCCTAATTTTACGATGAATCTGAATGTCACATCTAAATTTCTATATGTGCAGTTCAAAGGTATTTCTGTTGAAAACAACATTCGATCTAGTTTTAAAGGAAGTTTATTAACATACCATGCAAACTAATCTAATCTAGAGTCTAATCTACATCTCATCAGCAGCGTTCAAGCTGCATCAAAACAAGTCGAAAGTCAAGTTCTGGCTGTTGCCATTCCGAGGCAAAGAAAAGTTTCTATTCAAACCGGAAAAGCGGTTTATGCGCTACCGACGAAGTAGATTTAAGTCAATCCAAAAGTTTAAAGGAAATGGAAAATTCGTAGAATTTAATATTCCGAACACGAAAGTCATGTGATGTACACATCAAATTTTTTAGATACCACTTCACATTAGTCCGTAGATTGTAGCACAAAAATAAGGACTTAAATCCCTGCGTTAAATTCTAGAAATAATTATTTTACCTGGTAGATAAACTATTCTTTTTAATTAAAGGTTTTACCTGAAAGGTTATAGTTATAAATAAAGTTAAAAAGCACGTGCAACTTTAAAATTCCAATCCAAGTTAGGGCAACGATAATTCTACTAAAATTTCATGTATATCATTTTCAACGAATTCCCTAACATTTTAAGCTCTGGTATTCGCTAGATTTGAAATGAATTAATAACGGAAGACATTTGATTTGATTTAAAAACGTAATTTAGCAAATAATTCAATGACGCGTTAAAGAAGAATACTGAACGTTGCAAAAAGACAATGGTCTCCGAAATTCTCTCTCTGGCCAGAATTAAAATATTTTGTCCAGTATTAGCTTTCGATTTGGAATGGTAAATTTACACCTATTATTGAAAGCTAAACTGCGTTTTCTACTTAAAATTAAATGTCAGAATAATTAGCCTTATGATACTTTTTAAAGTCTATGGATTCATGTAAATTATATGGATTTCAAACATTTGAATTAAAGTGGCTATTTAAATAATCATTATTGCTTTTCGCTTGTATCTAGAATAATTTTTCCTATAATTTACCAGATTTAATATTCTTGCACGATTAATTGAATAATATACCAAGATAGAAATCCAAGCGCATTTCTGATTTCTAGTGTATTTCCTTTAAATTAAAGTCATAAAATGATTTTAATATGAACAAATTGAAGTGGAAATGAAATGAAGGGAAAATCATCATTAACTTGCGGAAATACCCGATGCCAGTTCAGTAAGAGAGAGACTAATGCATCTAACAACAGAGAGGACGATACCGCTGTAATCCTTCTCTAACAACGATGCAAAAAATACAAATAGTCAAACATTTTTCAGTCTGATGCGATATGGAACCCACATAAAGAATTTCTATAGAAAAACAAATATTTCTCTCTCTCATTAAAGAAAGTATGATAAAATGCCTAGTAAACATTTGTAAATTAATATATTTCATTTAGATTTATCTCTTGTTTTTAAAATCGTCTGATATGAATTCTCCAAACTCGTCCGAAACCTGCCTTATATTTAGAATGACGAATTTCGGGAAGTTTGCAGTTTTCTAATTACTTTGTTTAATTGCCTCTGTTGGGAAAAAAGAATTAAATACTAATTTTTCCCGCAGCTCACTATATAGATAATTAGACGTGTATTACATGCAGCTCGTATCAGACATGAAAAATGCATATCAAATTTAGTATTTTTTTATTTTTTATTTATTTAGTTTTACAAAATTTTGGCCCTTTGGTAAATTATTCTCAATTTCCATCCTAGAAATGTGTTCCTTACCGTCATGTATATTAGCATTTTAATATTCTAAAAAGTAAGCTGTCATTTGAAAATTTCAGGCTACAATCTAACATCAATTATATTTTAAAAATGGTTAAAAAGGAAGTATTTGAAAATATAAAAATCTCAATCTTTTAAAGAATGCAATTCGATCTCAGCATTTCTAAACGTTAATCACATAAAAATTACATGACATAGATCATGCATATAAAACAATCTGGTAAATATATCAATACCAAAAGATAGGGAAAAACTCGTTATGGTTCTATTAAAATAAATTAAGAATATATATATAAAGCATTTGATTCTGTTATTTTTTATAGAAAAGGCTTAACTATTCAGGATGCTGTGCACACTTTTAATTCGAAATTATGTGTTCGTAGTTTGCAGGAAAACATTTCTTCAAGTGAAATAGCCAAATTTTGTAGTTTGATGGAATATAAAATCCACGAAATGAAAGCAATGAATAATAATAAAATCTAAAAGGTTTCAGATTTTATTTCAGCCCGAAAGGAGTTTTACTTCTTTGTACGGACTAAAGGAAGCATTGTAATGAATAAAACCTACGAGTCTCATATTTCATCAAAAATATCCATTTTGACCGATTTTTTAAATGCAATTTAACGACGCTTTTGCGTGACGTCTCTACGAAAGGACAGAATAAAGGATTCTTTTTCCCAAGAGAATTACAAAACTGATTTAAAATAAATTCAGAAGAGATTTTTTTCATGGCGTCGGTACGTACGCATGTATGTGTATATCTAGTATAATTCAAAAGCGACTAGCCTCAGAACGTTTAAATTTTGTAAAGAGGACTGCTATAACGTGTACTTGCAATCGGCTGCACCATATATATATATATATATATACATTCTGTTACTCGGCTCATTGAGTTCAGTTTTTTATTCTTATATTTTGGTAAATTGGGCTTTTTTTGCTTTAAAAATGATAGAATCTTGTTCTTCTTATCTTCCGGTTAACGTATGACTTTAGTTAATGTGCATGTTCTACTTGTAAAATTATCAACAACTTAAAAGGTGTTTAAGTGCAATTAAGTATATTTTGCTTACCATAGCAGTCATGCTTGTTTACATTTGAAACTTAGCAGACTAGCAAATTAAGTCTTTCCGCACTTTCGGTGTCTTTTTGCCGATTGGGATCATAACGAAACTCTTAGTTTTGTGAAACAAAAAACTGCCTTCTTGCCTGCTGGGCGAATTGCCTGTTTTTGGCGTAGAAACTGCAATGTTAATTGTAAAAATTGTTTTTTCAATTGTTTTAAGTCTATCTGGTGTTTTATGTTTTTCTACGTCTTTAAATTTTTAGTGAACATATTTTGAGTTTCTTACGCATTTTTGCCTTGCCGCGAAGTTAGAACTGAAGTAATTGAATGGGAAATATATCTCTAATGAAATTCGAGGAAATAAGTTTAAATGGAATGGAGAAAAAAAATGCGTATAATCTAGCATTCCATAGAAGAAAGTCATGTGGTGAACAGAGCAATTTTTTTCATTTACATTCACAAAACCGAGAGTCACATTCAGAGCCGTGCCTATATAATTCTTACCTGAGGAACAGCGGTAAATGTGTTCCCTTGTATACAACGCAAGATTATTTATTAACCTATTTTGGAGGGTAGGAAGAATCAATACATAACACTAAATGATGTTTGAAAACATAACATTATACAAACACGCGCAATATATATACATATATATACATATATATATAGCGATAACCTCCTCAACAAAAAGCCAAACGAAAATTTGAATATGTTGCCAAGTTAGAGTAGCTGAGTAAAACTGGAATATGCAAAACAGTGGCACTGCATTCGGAATATGTCATCTGCGAGGACCATAAACGTGCATGTTTGAGAGCAAGCCCACATATTTCACTGTGATAGGGACATCAGAAATCTGAGATAGCCAATTCGTAACAATGACCTCCAGGCATCATTTTCCTACAGAACTACGACGGAGAGCCATTGAGAGACTACAAGCAAGATAAAGTCAAACAGAAGTGGCTAGATGGCTAAATGTGAGTCCTTCTATGGTTCATAGATTTTAGAGGCAATTTCAAACCACAGATTAAGCATCTAGGAGGTTCAGCCAAGAACGGCCAACTGCTACGACGACCGCCGATGACCGATATTTGACATTATGTGCACGCAGGGATAGAATCGCTGCTCTTCTTAGATCCTTCCTTGCTGCAGCCACCGGAAAGTTGGTGTCAACGCGTCAACTGCGCATAGAAGGCTTTATGAAGGTGATCTGTATGCGACGCGACCAGCCATTTGCGTGACGCTCGTGTCACGCGGTAGGAGAGACCGTTTGCAGTACGCACGACAACCTATCCACTGGACGTCTGGACAATGGAGGACTGTTCGCTTTTAGGATGAGTCCAGATTTAGTCTAGAAAGTGATAGTAGGCGTTATTTAATATGTAGAGAACCTGGAACCCGTTATCAACCGTCAAACATCCGTGAACGAGATGCATATGGAAAACGCAGTGTCTGTGTTTGGGTTAGCATCTCTTTGGGTGGACGCACAGACCTCCACGTTTTTCCAAGGGGAAGCGTGAGTGCTCAAGTTTATAAACATGACATCCTTGATCTTTATGTGCGCCCCATATGCCGGAGAAACAGGTGATAGACCACATAATTGAAAGCGTCACACCTCGCTGTATGTGCTGTATTGCTTCTAGAGGCGATCATATTCCATATTGAAGGTACTTTTTCTGTAGCAATCTGACACCTTTGATTTGTTCATTTTTAACGTGTTCTAATTTATATACTACCAGAATTGTCTGGTAATTTCTTTTTATGTTATTTCATACCTTGCTACGTGTTGTATATTATGAGTACTTTTCATAAAATTCTACATGTAACTTTTTCAGTAATCGTGATTTTTGTGATTTTTCCTTAATTTATGATAACCAGTGTAGTTGAAATGAAAATACAGTAACTCTTACAGTAATATTTAATTAAAACTTTGTATATTCCACAAAGAACATATGTAATGATTAACAATTTTTGAAATGGAAAACATTAAAAATATTCTTTTTGAAAAATGGCTGATAGTATTAAGTATTATAAATAAAACACCTGCTCAAACGCTTATGGCATTAACTTTTCAAGCATATTTATAATTTAATTTTTCTTGCTTTTAAAGAAGCAAAATATAATAATATTTTTTAAATCTATTTGATTACTTAACTCAAGTTCCATAGAGAGAATGGCCATGTTTGAAAGTTTTCTTGGAAACATTATTCACAATACTTACTTTGAAAACAACAACATAGTCATAAGAGATAAGAATTTAACTGTGCTTACTTAGGCAGAGAAATATCGTATAAATATTAATATATCTATGCAAATATATATAGAATAGAGCGGTTTTGTTACATAAAGTTTGCAATGTTGTTTTACCACAGTTATATTATTAATGCATCAAAATCCATTACAATTCTTAATTTAAATAACTAATCCTCTGTACATTACAACATAATTGAAACCTGAGTGTGGTTATTATACTGAAACCATTCCGCATTTCTAAAATTATACGACGAACATGTTTCCGTCGTTGGCTGAAATTCTCTTATATGCAATGAATTTTATAGTACTTTCTTCCTTTTTTTTACCTTTAACGCAATTCCGCAAATAATTCTTCTCGGAATTTTAAGTTGCGACTTTCATTTTAAACATTAAAGAGATATTTTTGATGGGATAAATTCTTCTTAACAACTACTAAGTAATAATTTCTACAAATGTACTCTTTTCATTAATGATCGCGTTCAGAAGTGGCCCGAGAGGTAACATAGGCAAATTGTTCAAACAGTTTATTGTAGTGTTCGGATTGACTACATTTATCCTTCTATACCTTGAATATCAAACAGTTGTATCCAAACATCCTCTACGAAAGCATCGCTTCTAAAGCGTATAGTGTCGCGAGCATCATTGTAGCACATTCATCAATGAAATCAGTCTTTAATATTCGCATAATCTTTCACGAGTTAAACTACCCACCACCGACGAAAATTTTATTTTGATTTTATTTGAGCAGAAATTTATATGCCTTCTAATTTAAATAAGCTGCCCCTGTTCCTTTTTGCTTACCGTAGGGCCGTCCACGAAAGCACCGGCTATTCTCCATCGCAGATGCTCTTTTGTCGCGATCTCCATCTGCTAAATGACGTGCTCTTCTGCCGCTCTCTGGTAGTACATTCCTCCCCTGAGAAGTACGTGAAGAAGCCCGCTTGGAAACGGTACACAGGTTTGTCCGGGAGCAAATTAATATCTCGACGGACAGGATAAAGAGATACTACGCAAGAGCCAAGAACGTCAGTTCTAATCAAACGACATATTGTAGCTGTGAAATACGAGTCGTCGTAAGGGTGCTTCTCCCAAACTGAAGTCGCACTGGGAGGGTCCCTATGTAGTTCTCAACAGACTAAACGACGTCGTGATACAGATCCGTAAATCCCCTAATTTCTAACCTCAGGTCGTTCATTGTGAAAGATTAGCCCTATAGTTCCTAGTGCTTGTCATTCTTAAGGGTACCCATAATTCTTATAGATTAATTTTCCTACTTGATTTCTGTACATTGTTTGTACGTGGTTACTTGTACATAGTGTAAATATTTGCATCTCTTATTTTTTTTCTTCGTTTTGAATTTTTGAATTAGGCTTCTGACCAAGGATTGTACTGGCCGGTAGACATGGAATTCTTTTGAGGGAGCAGTGTTAGGAAGTGCCCAGACGCAGTAAGATAGATTCCACCACAAAGCGAGTTTTAGGGTTATCAAATTTGGCGCGAAATCACCCCTTTGGCTGCAAAACTCGCGATATGCCATAGTCTAGAACGAATTCTTAGGATTGTAACCTGTCTTTGGAACTCTCCTGTGAATAAACTGGTGAATAAACTGTTTTTTGATTCTTTGTCAACTGTTGTCGTCAATCACTCCAAATCTACGAACCCGCAGAATGCAGCATTGTATATATATCCGAATATAATATAGATAGTCAAGTATTAAGTAGCTTTACGTCGGTATTTATAAATTCGCATATCTAAAACTGTACACCGCATTGTCCCAAGTATGAGATGATAATTTCACCTTAAACTGTCATTTTAGGAACTGTAAATGTTATATACACTTTGCAAGATAGAATTGCAACCCAGACTTAGATGCACTTTGCAACACAGACTGCAGGCTATAACAGCGAAGATAGCTTCACGGCGAAGCACTAATGTACAGCTTCAACTCAGTCGTTCGTCTTCAAGTTAATCCCTGAACTGAAGACAGTACCACCTTCTCCGCGTACAGGCAACATATATAGAGAGCTTTAATCTACCTTCGAGGATAGTCCCGAGAAAACCGCTAAGAACGTGTTCTAGAATGTTCTCGCTTCGTCTATGGCATATCGCCAAGTCGGCGATTTCACGATAAATCTGGAAACCTTGCGCGTGGAAGCTATCTCGCCGCAGCTGTGCATTTTCCTACAAAAACTATTAAGTTTAAAATTATTTAAACTGAAATTAACATGCAGGGATTAGATTGAAATTTTTAATTTTTATACTTTTTAAATCTTTAAATTCGCACCTTTTTTTTTAGTGTAAGGGAAATTCTTCGAGCTGTCAGACTCGTTCGTAATTCACAGTTTAATTATTTCTTAGTTTTTTAGTTCAGGTAATTTAAATAGTTCCCTTATTTAATTATTATTTTGCCTTACTTTTTTCTTTTTTATTTATTTTGAAATTCTAACACATTTCAAAGATATCAAGCTAATAATTGCTCAGCTTTGTTCTACGCAAACTCTTTAGCCTATTTCGATATATCTGGGAGGTATCAAATACTTGGAATAACATCGTAATATATCATTTCCAGGCTTTGCACGGCACTTAAATTGATTAGTTTTTTTTTTACCCTCTATATTTAAATATTTAACTTCCGGAGACATTATCTTCAGCTTTGTTATTAAAGTTTAGATTACGGTAAGCAAATGTAGAACTAAGATATGCGTTCACTTTTATCTTTTCCTTTAAAATCATCGTTACTTGGTAAGTTAATTTAATGGACGCAAACTCACAAAAAACACAAAATACGTAAATAAATTAGGGAACGTAACAGTAGACATCTTACATCTTTAGAAAGTTGGCAGTACCTGTCAACAACCATATTGAGGTATAATTTAAATAAAATCAGACCATGTATTATTATCACTTATTGGTAGATTACTATTTAAAAGTTCCTTGCGTGAGTACTGGTTCGTAATAGATAGAATGCACAAGTCCGACAAAAGATAATAAAATTTATTCTTTTCACAAGAAATACAACAAAACGCTAGAATTTTTCTCAGAGATATTCGTGCAGGTGTTTACAATATTGTGCAGTAATAATCAGTAGAACGCAAATACGTTAAATACTACAACGCGATTCACAGTGTATTTATTTAAAGAAAAAGCTAATTCGATCTCACCGCGGGAATCCGCAACAATAACAACAGCAGCTAAGTAAACAATTAAGCTGAAATCGAACAGAATAGAATCTGTTAATGGTAAATATAGCTTATAGCAGAAGGCTGCTTTTGATGTAAGACATGTTGTTGTGCCCTTACGCGATGGTATATAGTAAATTAGAGGCGATACCGCCACGCCGCAGAGGCGAAGATGTGGTATGTGCGTTTAAGTACAGAGTTAGAAGTTGAGTGGGAGGTCACTCTCCCAAGTACTGACCCCGTGGAAGCTGCTTGAGTTGTAAGTTCGAGAAAATTCGAAGTTTTTTTGGGGGGTCATCGGTCTTCGGGTAGTATTTAGTCTTCAGGTCCGGCGATTTCCATCAGGTACTGTATTAGTTGAAAACCGATCTGGAGTTTTTCAGTGAAGTTTTTAGAATTTTTTAGTTTTGTACGAGCGACATTAACTTCTGGAGATGGTTGAATAATCTTGCATTTTGAGAAAGCGCCTGGAACGTTTGGAAAACATTACTATTTTCAGTCTTGTTCTGCAATACCTTGCTATAGCTGGATTTTTTGTAGTATACGTGGCATTAGGCTGTGATAATTACAGGGGTGGGAAATTTTCTGCTGTAGCTGTCGGGGTTTTGGCTTTCTTCTGGGTAGTCGGAGTAGAGTTCGCCATCTTATTTTTCCTATTAATTTCCGCAAGTCTTTTCCGGTAAAAGAGCTAACAACATTTTGTACTCAAAATAAGCATTTTGGGGGTTCTTCTTTGGTTAGATTGCACTCATTTGTCCTATGGTTAAGTCTGCATTTACAGCACCTGGCCGGATAACAACATCTGTGTTGCGTGTGCCCATACCGCTGGCATTTAAAGCACTGGGGAGGGCGCTTTCCTACTGGTCTGTATTTTACTGCTGGTCTTAAAACTTTCTGCTGGTCTTAAAACTAAAGATATTGTTGACGTTAAAAATTGGGTTTCCTTCAGCTGAATTATCAAGTTCGAGGAAGTATAGGGGTAGTTTTCCAAAGTTTCTTCAGTCTTTTTCGTAAATTGTTTTACTTTCCGGACTGGGAATTTTCTTTCTGTAAGATTTCGGAATATTGCTTCTTCGGGTATTATTTCTGGAATATTTTTTAGTACGGCTTTAGCTTTTCTTTCCTGATCAAACAAATATCAGTGGTAGCTTCTTTTAATTTGGTCCAGCTTAAGAGTTATTTTTCTGTAATCTTTAGCACCTTTTTGGGTATATGAGCTGAGATGTTCTCTCTCTGGCTTTTTATAGCTTTCAATTGGTCGCGCGAGATAATTCTAGTATAGTCTTCTTCTCGAGATTTCTGAAAACCAGTAAAAGAATCAAATTACGGCTATACCTAACGTAATAGTCAATTACATTTATTCAATTTTAATATAAGTTACGAGATATCTATTTATTAAATGTTAAATTCACGTGCTTCTGTATTTTTACTTTCCTGGGGCGGCTTTCTCTTAAAATACGTGTCGTGCTGCATTGCACGGGGAAATAAAACAATTTTAATTATAATTTTACTAAAAATATCTAACTAAATACAAAGATCGCAACAATATTTCATCTCCTCCCAATAAAATCAGATTACCTTTTCTAGGATTAAAGAACAGTTATCATCTAATTGCTAAAATGAATGGCTGAATAATAAATATATTTGATATTCTAACGAGAATTTTGTAGTGTTACTGCATTTCTTTTGAAACTCGGCAGTTATACTAATGACTTTATATGCACTTATAAATGCGTGCTTTTAACAACATAATCCCATATTAACTCCTTACCACATATAGGAATAAAAAGAAGAATGGAAGACTTGAAAATGCGCTTCCAAAATATTGCTTTCAGCCTTTCCAGCACAGCAAGGTTGGCAAAAAAACAAGGAAATTATTTTATCTAATATATTTCCTGCTTCGAAGGAGACGATTTATCAAATGAAAAATGGCTTTCTGAATCTTCAAGTTCTTTTCGTTATGCAGCGTTTAAAAAACTTGAGCCTTTGATGGCTCTTTAAATAATAGCTGAACGTAACTTACCATTAGAAAAATTGCACTTTGAAGAATAAACAGTAATTTGAGAGAAACATTATACTGAGGAACAGTGAACTAACTCTTCTTCTTGAAAGATGTTTCAGAAATTTCTTGAGCAATTTTTACTCGTCAAAGGAAAGGAAGTTAAAGTTGTTAGTCTCTTAAACTGATTATGGAAATGTCACTAGTAATTACTTTATCTTCCAAAAAATGAATAAAAATTTGCAACCTTCAGGTTCAACTTATTTCGCTTTTGAAAAATTAGTCATTGAAACACTTTATTAGCACAAATGGCGTTAGCCTAGAAGGGCAATTAATTTCGTTTTGGCATTTTGCGTCGATTCACTTTCTGCGTTGATTCATATTTCAAACTGTTGTCACCAAATATTACAGCCATGTATTATATGAAAAGAAATTAAATAACAAAGAATCTGCATTAATATATGTATGTTTCTCGCGCTGTGATAAAACAACGGTAGCTCGAGCCATCATATTTTGAATAAAGCAATCCTCCCCCGAATGTGGGCATATATAAGATCAAATATAAGCCATTAAAAATTTATAAGCCATTAAAAAGCCATATATAAGCCATTAAAAATTTTTGATTAACAAACTCAACAATTTCAAAGCGAGGAATGGCAACACTGTACCAAAAAAACAAGCATTTTTATCTCCAGCGCGCGAGATTGTGTATCGGAAATTCTAAAGATATGCTCATTTTAAAATTATTTTGCGATATTACTGACGAATTGAATTTTATGTTTTAAGTGCGAAGAATATGATAGTGAGTAAATAAACGTAACACTTAAATTATTAAAAGAAACGCTGCCTTAGGCGTAATGTAAAATCTGAAATCTTTCAGATTTTTTTTCAATTGTTGGTGAATATTAAAATAATTTATGCAAAACGCATAATAGAGAGGAAAATATTTATTAACGAAATGTTACATAAGCACATAAAATTCTGTGACGAATGATTTCCTCAACGTTTTGTTGCTGAGACAATTTAGAATCAAAGAAATCTCCAATATACCCCAAAATTCAAAAGAAACACGATTCGATGTATCAGCGCTCTAATGTACGCTTGCTGGTTTCCATTTATCAGAATACTTCTGGCAAACATCACACAATCATGATCAATCAAAGTTTTCCTTTCTCTGACGTTACGACAATGGAGATATCCATTGTTCTTTTCCAAAATGAGAGTATGTCCGGAATCATTATACAATTGAGATTTGATTGAAATTAAGACTAACTTCAGATTTGTTAGCGATGTTGTTTCTAGGATTCTATAGATGATTCAATGTTAAAACAGCTCTTAAGGTAGAATGCTTACTAAAAATAAGAATCGTATATCATTCTACGAAGTGAAACCCCTCATGAAACAAATGTAGCGAGATTTCCTTAATTTTGCTACAAGACCAAGAAAGAAAATCTGCTTCGTAATATACTAAACCAAAGACTACAGAGAAAGTAACTGTTTATTTGCACACCTAATGCTTCATATGAAAGAAAAGCAATTTTAATTTTTTTTAGATTTACTTTGGTCTGTAGCATTATTAATAAATTTCATAAATTAAATAGCCTTTTTACATTCTTGTACGAATTAAATGAAGTATTTTAATCGAAAAACTCTGGGTATCATATTTCAACGAAAACATCCATTTCAACCGCTCTCGAAACCATTTCAACGATGTTTTTGCAGGACATCTGTACGTACGGACAGAGTAAATCGCTGTTTCTGACAAAAGGATTGTAAAATAGATCTCAAATGGATTCAGAAGAGATTTTTTTCCTGCGTCTGTACGTAAGTATGTCTGTATCTCGCATAACTCAAGAACGAGTAGCCGTAGATCGCCAAAATTTTGTATATGAGAGTGCTATAAGATGTGGTTGTGAACCACCCTTTTTCTTTGCAATCGGCTGCACCAGCCGTATATAAAAAATATATATATTTTCCCATTCTGTTACCTGGCTCAGTGAGATGTGTTTTCGTATGCTTATATATTAGTAAATTGTTCAAATTTAGTAGTTTTTCTATTCCAAATTATAAAGTTTAAACAAAAATATAATTTCCAAAATATAAGTTCAAATTATAAAGTTTTTATGCCTTTAGTTAATCTGCATGCAGTATTTGAAGAATTATCAAAGATTTAAAAGTTTAAATGGCGAGTTAAGCCTAACGATGCGCAAGCTGTTTACATTTGAAACTTAATAGAATAGTGAATTAAGTCAGTTTCTATAACTTCATTGTATTTTTGCCAAGTGTGACCAACAGTAAACATTCCGTTTAGTGCACCGAAGAATTTGCCTTTTTGCCAGTTGGGCAAATTACTTGTTTTTGCGTAGAAACTCTAATTTTATTTGTAAAAATTGCTTTTTTAACTGTTTTAACTGCATTTGGTGTTTTATGTTTTTCTGCATTTTCAATGAAGGTGCTTTGAGTTTTTGTGCATTTTTGCTTTGCTATTTGATGAAACTTGAATTAGACATATTTTAAACTCAGCGGCGCAGCAACCCTAATGGAACAAGGCCTGAAGTGCCCTTTTACTGTTACCTTGACTTTTGGGGCTCCGGAGTGCATCAGCATATGCCCTGGACAAGTGGTCAGCTTGTCGCAGGGCCCCCGGTGTTTAGTCCCCAAGCCAAATTAGTACTCATTTTATCGACCCACATGAGGGATGAAAGGCTAAGTGAACCTTGCCCAGCACAGGGATCGAACCCCGGACCTGTTTTGTACCTGCGCAACTCGCTAGCGACTTCTTCGCCACCGGGCCGTCAAATGAGAAATATACCTCAAATGAAATTCGAAAAAATACGTTTAAATGAAATGCAGGAAAAAATGTGTATAATTTAATAGGCCATACAAGGAAGTCATTTGGTGCCCATATCAGATTTTTTGTAAATGCAAAAGCAATATTTACATATCGTTTAACTAAAAACATTTATATGACGCGTGATACCTGTAAAGTCAAAAATAACTTTACCATTGATATTATGCGTATTTTCTTTTGCTTGTAAGTTCTCGGATTTATTCATACAAAAGGTTTATTTCATAAGAAATGCTCACAAGACAAGTATTGATTAAAGCTGTCACTGAAAATATACCTGCTTATAAATATAAACCAATAAAGTTTTATTTCATAAAATGCACTGTTGCCGTCTATACATGTAGCATAGATATACTTAACATTTAGAACGGACAACGTATAAAAAGAGCCATTTGAATAGATTTTGACACATGAGGAAAATACCAAAAAACTGCATTCCTTAATATTTTTATTAATGCTGACTTTGTCATATCTTTAGTTTTGAGCATCATATAATTTATAATTCAACGGAAATCCATCGCACGTTACATCTTTGGAACGCATTAGTCTGATGTTGTTATATTCCCGGGCTGTTGATGTCATCATAAAAAATATAAAATTTTTCTCGATGAAAAAGTCTTATATACATTTTGTATTTATTTATGTTTCAATTATGTGATCTTGCTCACATGACAGTTTTATGAGAGCTATTTTTACCAAAGTAAGAAGGAAGCATCGTAATCGCAAAAAAATTCAAGCATCATATTTCAAAGAAAATATCTATTTTGACCGATATCGAATGCAATTTAACGATGTTTTTGTGTGACATTCGTATGTAAGAGCAGAATAAAGAACTCTTTTTCCCAAAAAAAATTATAAAACTGTTTTAAAATGCATTCTGGAGAGACTTTTGCGTGGCATCTGTGTGTACGTAGGTGCGTATCGTATGCATGTATACTTTGCAATACTAATTTTAAAAAATCTGATGTGTACATCACATGACTTCCTCGCACAGAATATTAAATTATACGCATTTTTTCTTCCATTCATTTAAACTTATTGGATTAAACTGAATCTACTTCGTCGATAGCACATAACCACAATAAATGCACTCTTTAAAATTCATAATATTTGTTTACCATAGCGACACTCTGGCGCTAGGTTCACTTAACAGCGTTACATTTCATTCGTTTTACAACTCAGAGTGCACAACATTATGCCATCAGAAGAATTATCTAATCCTTGCCACATGTTCTATTCAAATAATATGATAAATCTAAAATGATGTATAAAGGAAATTAAACAAACAAACAAAACAAGAAACAGTTTTTCACAGATGATTCAGTATTTCTCACTCAATTGAATATTTTCTCCCTTCGCGGCAAGGCAAAAATACATAAAATCTCAAAATATCTATATTAAAAATTACGAAGTAAATCTTAAACACTTATATCTTCGAATAAATTCCAGAACGGATTAAGCATGATTTAATTCGCAATAATAAAAGAAGGCGTTATCTTTATTATTGCGAAGCTTAGTTTGTCTAGATTGGCAACAAATTTGCTATTCTGCTAAGTTGCAAATGTAAACAAATATGGCTGCTAGAATAAAAATAATTAGCCTTAGCCGCACTTAAACAACTTTTAAATTGTTGATAATTCTAAAAATATTGCATGCATATTTACTAAAGATATAAAAACCTTAACTAGAAAATAAGAGCAACATAATTCAATCATTTTTAAAGCAAAAAAAAAAAAAAATAGGTAATTTGCCAACATATAAGAATTACAAAACTGAGCTCACTGAACCGAGTACTATATATATATATATATATATACTTTTGGTGCGGCCGATTACAAAAAAAGGAGTTGCACATCTACATGTTGTAGTCCTATATACAAAATTTCAATGTTCTGAGGCTATTTGTTTTCGAGTTATGCGAGATACATTCACATGTAACTAAAAATGCTCTGTTTCTATTAAACACAAAATAACTAATTTCAGTGAAGTTTGAGAATCAATAGTTTTAAGTTTTAAATTCTATATTTACAACTCAAGCATTTTTTTCGAAATATTTTATGTCATATTTTAAAAAAGAGTTTTATCCGACGCCTGTGGATCTGGAGTTTTTAAAAATGAGATAGTCTCCGCATTACAGCAACATAAGTCTTCAAGAAGATCTAACAAATAAAAGTTTTAAGCCTAATAAAATAATTCATACGCACAGACAGATATGTATAGTATTATATGATCAAACCAGCATTCGACTTAAAAAACACAAATTATTAAAACAAATTTGGTATATATTTTAAATTTTGAGCCTTATTAAAAATCTTTAAATTGCAGTATTACGTTAAGAATTCTAAAAAATAGCCAGTTAAAATACTAGCCCTCTTTCCTGTTGCAGAAATATATCTGTGGTTTAGTATTTATTTAACATAGTTGAAAATAATGTGGCATAAACGCGTATGCTAACAAACAAAAGTTTAATCCTAATAAAATAATTCATACACACACACATATATATATGTGTTGCATGATCAAAGTAGCATTCGACTTAAAAAACACAAATCATTAAAGCAAATCTAAGTTATTTTTTAAATTCCTATGCCTGACACAAAAACTTTAAATTGCAGTACTACATTAAGAATTTTAAAAACGCCAGTTAAAATAATAGTCCAGTTTCCTGTCGCAGCAATATATCTGTGGTTTAGTATTTATTTAACATGGTTGAAAATAATGTGGCATCATCACGTAAACCACTCATGAGATGTCATGAGTTGTTAGTCAGCGAGTCATGAAAAATAAAATGGCAGTTATTTTTTCCCCAATAGCACGATGAACGATGGGTGGACAATGGAAATGTGGTAAATAATTATGTGTTTCATTGTTGCCGGTTGCCACTGCAAGTTTCGAAGATTGTAAAAGAATTGTTAAAATGGAAAACTATTATTTATCAAGTGATGGTGTTTATCTTATTGGTGCCGAATTAATCTGGACTCTCCACCTCTCTATTTCTAGTTTAATTTAATACTGCGTTCTCTATAAATGGTACAACGCATATACGTTGCGTCTACATAAGTGAGCTTTGATAAAAATGGTATCAGAAGAATGAGCATCGACTTACTGTAGAAAAAACTGCAAAGCTTATTCTCCTATAACAGACAATGACAGACAACAATTTAATCATCATACTTTAATAAGCATATATAATATGATCCAAACAAGTAGTTTGAATATATAATATGATCAAAATTTAGTTTGAAAATTACCTTCAGTAAAATAAGTGTGTGTTTTACTGCTTGATACTATTCTTTCATTGAAAACGGAATATTATCTGAAGGATTACCCTTATGATAACGGAGTATTTAATTTAACTAATCATGAAAATTTCAAGACATTTTTATGGTGAAAAGAAGTAGAAGTTAAGGTGTTTAGTTCAGCATTTTTGAATACTGTGCGTCACAAATACCGCGAGTACAGTAATACGTAATTAGAGATCTTTTATGTTACGCAAATGATCGGCCATTACTTAAGCGCTATATATATTACGACAGATCTTGGTTTCGGATTTTGTGTTTGCGGCAAAGGCTCGAGGGCTACCTGCCTAATGGGAGGAATGTATTCGCAGACGATTTTCTAAGGGAAACTGGTTCGTATACACGTTACACATGAGAGAAACCACGAAAACGCACATGCAGCCAGCCCGTTCAAGGAATTCAAACCTCGAACCGAACTACCAGTTTTCAGAGACTTTACAATAGTGAGCGCATTACAATAGGATTTTGATGATAATATATTTCATAATAAAGCAATAGATGCCAAAAAATAATGGGTGTTATGACGGCAGTGTTAAATGTTACTGTTAGAGTGATAAGATTTGAATTTAGCAATTCAAAATGAAAAATTAGCTTTCGAAAAAGATTATTTAGATTCAGTGGTAATGAAGAAAACATACCTAAACGTTTGCACACACAAGTGAACTAAAGCAGAAAAAACCAGGATTATTAAGATAACGCTTTCTCGAAAATTAAATGCTTAAGATCTAAAGAAAGTGTAAAGAAGTTGCCAAAAATTGCTAATTTACATTGGAAAACGAACAGGGAGTACTTAATCTGCTATGAATGGTATTCCTAAAACATTTAGAGGTCCACCAACAACCGAGCGGGGAAGTAATTGAATACTGGTAGTTTGGTCCGGGACTCGAATTCCAGTGAACGTGCTGGTTGCATAGCCGTTTTCGTAAATTGTCCCTATGTCTAACGTGTATATAAGCCATTTTCCCTTAAAAAGACTTCCATGAAGGCATCTCTCCCCATGGGCAGATAACCATTGAGTGCTTTGCCATAATTAAGTAAATCAAACCAACCAGTCTTAATGATTTACGTAATTTCCTTCTAGAAAACACTAATTTCCGCTAATGAAGAATAACTTGCAATGTCAATTTTCAACAAGTCAAGCCTCAAGTACGTTGAAGGAAAAGATAACATGTCCGTGATATAACTTTGTGTATTACTCAAAAAATCTAATGTATACACCACATGACTTCCTTTTAGAGAATATTAAATTATACCAATTTTCCCGCATTTCATTTAAACATACCGAATTAACACTTAACAAATTTGAAATTAAATCTACTTCGTCGATAGCGCATAAGCCACAATAGAATAAATGCAATCTTTAGATTTCACTATACTTATTTCCCATAGCCACACTTCGGCACTAGGGTCACTTAACAGCGTTACATCTCATCCATTTGATAAGTCAGAGTGAGCAAAAATTATAGCATCTGAAGAACTACCACAAGTTCTATTCAAATACTATAATAAATCTAAAGCGATGTATGAAAGAAATTTAACAAATAAAAAAAAAGTGTTTCGCAGATGATTCAACCCCACTTCCTAATGCGCATGCGCTCCATATGGAGCGCATGTGCATTAGGAAGCGATTTTAATAAACCTATATAATATGATCAAACAAGCATGAAATATGTTTTGCAGAAATTTATTTTGACATTTCGTTTTTGTAATTAGTTTTCAATTTAGCAATTAATCGTTTTATAAATATTAATTTACGGAAGTAAAAAGTCCAAATTAACGTTTATACTTTCATTACGTATGTTTCATTACGTATAATAATTAAAACTTAATTGAAAAAAAAACACTTTTAGCTAAAATTCTGAATTGAGTAATTTAATTATCTGCTTTTAATCAGGTGATTAAAATCGTGACTTAAATATTAATAGTCTTCAAAAGGATTTAACTTCTGTTTAAATTAAAGGGTGTTTATTCTATAAAGAATTTAAATCTGCTTCGTTTCTAGATATTAATGGTATAGTTTCATATACCGAGGAAAATGTGCCCAAAATGTAACCTATGCTAAAATTGTTCACTTATTTGTTAAGGTTTTACCTGAAACAGCAGTCTAAAATCCAGCAGTTTGTGATCTTATACAGTATTCTAAACTGTGTCTATATTTATGTAATACGTAATCTTAACAAATGCCTTGTTTCTTCATCACGTAGTTCTGATAATTGTTTAACCAATTAAAGGTATTTCAACTACGCTTTCAAGATACAGACATTATCACGACAATCCCTTATTTGCATATCTCATGTTTAATTCTAGGGGAGAGCACTGACAATTTTTAACTTTCCTTCATGCCCAAACTCCTGCCACATCTCATGCACGAAAAGAATTGCTGAAAATTAATTTCTCTCTAGATCTTCGACAGGATGATTTATTTCTCGAGATTTACTTTTTCATTAAAAATATTTAAAATAACTCTAATCTTAAAAAACGCCTCCCAGACAAAAAAATGGATATCTCGTGAATGCTAAAACTCGCAAAATGATAAGTTAAACTACTTATTAAATGAAAAATTGAAATTTTTTTAAAAAGCTATCAAACGTTTTTCCGCAGGGATGCAGCGAATGGCGTAAAATATTTGTCTCAAACTGGTGGCCCTTGAAGCAATTTTACAGGGCTCGCGAATGAGCATTATTATAACACTATTTATTATGGCAAGAACTTGAAGATAGTTTAAGATTTTAATGACATTAGTTTTGCATTATATTTATTACCATTACTGACGAAATTCGTGAACACCTTAGAAAGCCTACAAATGGAACTAACTAATTTATGCTGTGGCGCAAATGTTCTTCGAAGTGTTGAAGATACAGATTCGATTCATTTTTATTTGTTCTTTTTAAAAGATAAATACCCTCAGTTACGAATTTTATCAGTAAGAATAATCATTTTCGTTCAGAATTTAATAATGTTTTCAGTTGCTAACGAATTTAACAATTATTCTAACTAAAGTTAATGAATCTAAACTAAAGAATCGGCCTGATCGATAAGCACCAGTAGTTCGTGATAAAGATAGTTTCTTGTAATTTTCCTAAAAGATTACTAACTTCATCGAAATCGAAACACAATGAGATTTCAGACAGCCATGAGAAGCTGAAAGCCATAGCAAGAAATAAAGAAATTTATAATTCTTTATTTATTACAAATATATAATCTTTCTGTATAAGTAAAAAAAATTTAATAAATAAAAGAAAATATTAGGTTGCCATTATTAATTACTCAAGTTCTGTCCCAAATAGAAAGTTTCCGTAATTTATTTAGTTTTAGTAAGGTAATACACCAAGTCCAAGGGACCTTGCGGCACAAGTAAATCTTTGGCGTCGTCCTACTCAGCCGACAGCTGTCTCAGGGAGACGTCTATACAGTCTAGTAGGTGAGCGGGAGGGATAGGGAGGGAAAGGCACACGAAGGGAAGGTCCTTTCCCCTCTGTTGAATTTTATGCGTCAAAGATGCCCACTTCTGAATCTGGCCATGGAGAGAAGGTAAGGTACTTAGTGAATAATTTAACACATAGGAAAGATTTGAAATAAATGCCATTCTGAAAATTTAATATTTAGGTGTCAATGTGTTTTAATTACAAAGTGCAAACAACAGAAATTTCTTTCAGATCCTAGGTTTTAGATTTCAGACAGAAACTAAACGTAAATTGGAATTTTTTTCTTTGCGTCATTATTATTACCACTTGTGGATTCTGTGAAAAATGCTTTGTAAATAAATTTTTAATTCAATTCAGTTTATTTTTTTTTAAATCTAGTCATTTTAATTTTAAAAAAAGGCTCGTGAGCTTCTTTTATAGCTTTTCATAGTCGGACCGCATGCGATTTGAGTTTGAGACCATTGGCGTAAGAACATCTTTTATTAATTACTAGCCGGTACGCTGCCAGCCTTCGTCTGCCTTTTAAATGTCCCGGATAAATGTCTGAAGGGAACACAAATCATTGAATTTACTGTACAGAATTTTACTCTGGAGACCAACTTTATAAAAAAATAAATAAAAATGTATTACATATAAAAAATTGCAATAAAATAATCAATATCCCTTAATACAAGTATTAATTATCCTAATAAATAAATTAACCAAATTCCTGTTGAATTCACTGGACTAACGTCCAGTATCCAAGAGAAACATTAAATTTAAAACTGCACAAAATTATTGCCCTCTTTTTTCCGAGTGGCAACAGTGATATATCAGAAACAATGGCTGCGTGTCATTGCTACTGATATAATAAGAGAGAATTATTGATTTGATGCTATTTCATCAAAAAACATAAAATAAAAAATACTCATTCCAATTTTGAAAAAAAAAATCGCTTCCAGGTGCACTGGCTCTTGTCTAGGTGCACCCTATGTACGAATTTTCGTAGCCCTGGGTCTATTAGCTTACGCGCAGCACGAACGAAATACACACACACAGACAGACAGACCTTTTATATACATATATATCTTCCTTATATATATATATATATATATAGATAATAGCTTTGTATTTATTCGAATGCATATTAATTAGTCATATTATTAAAAATTGTATATGATCTACATTACTAGAAATTAATTTGTTGCTATTAAATCGCTCAGCGTTTTCAGCTCAAATAAGGCATCCATTTTAAAATTTCCAGGGAACTGGATATATGATTAATTAAATAAAGGCATTTGCTCCTTTTATTCAGCTCGGTGAACAGAAGTCTTAAAACTAATTTATGCATGAAGCTATTATATCCCAAGGACATACTTTAATCGGGCAAATTAGCTATTACGTGCACTAAAACATACTGGGGTTCTTCATATGAGGCAAATATCGAGCGAAATTGCGGAAAAGCTTCTGAAACCATTTTCCTTCCAGCGGGAGATTATACAGATTGCAGCATCGAGGATTAATTAGTTCATCGACAGGCAAATGGCATTAACAGCAGTAAGCCTCTAATTATTATCTTTACGGCTGTGGATTAGTTAAGGGGAAAAATTATATTATTTTATTCTTATTTTCGTTTCTTTCTCTCTCGCTCTTTCCCAGATTGGCGAGGATAGATAGAAAGAAGTTTAAATAAAGATTGAACTGGTAAGTAAAATTTAACTACTAAATACACATAGATTCTATGAACTTCCATCCACGAGTATTTTGAAGTATCTTCCACTTCATTCATAACTTTTTTTATCAAATCATTAAACGGGACCACTTGAATTAAAGCCATTTATTTAAGGAAACCTTCAATAAAACATGAGATTACTGAAGCTGTTAATTCGTGAAACAATGTTCAAATATTTTATGTACTTATGAATATAACTTTCTCCTTCTTCTTAAAACCTGAACGCATATTGAGATTCTTCATTTCTCCCACGACATTCTATATAATTACACGAAGGGGCTAGTTTTGGGTTTATAGAGAACAATTTTGCATTTTCCTGCACAAGGAAATTTCGGTATGTGCAGGCAGGCCGCCACATTATGCAGCGTGAGATTCTAACTGCAACCGAAGCTGGATGACAAGACGAATTTGAAGGTGAAGACCGGTTTTCAACCTCTTATGTTTCTGGCTTTCGTAGAGGTAGGACGCCCCTAGTTGGGTTGTAATCACCTAGCCGAGATGTTAATTTTATCTTTTTCGTGACTTCGCCATTTTTTGTGAGTTTCATGCTATAGGCAGATACCTGAAGATCCATTTTGTCTCGAATGAAAGGACAGGAAGGAGACCTAATATATTTGCTGCTTTCATTAACTAGACATCATTCTGGAGAATTGTTTTGATAATTGTTTTGTTCGACTTATTCGTGTCGGTAGAGACATATGTGCACGTGTTTTCTTTTTGAGATCGGATTTTCACAAACCAGAGCAGTAACTCATTTAATATCGTGCAAATTCAAGGACTCTGAACATCTGCAATCTAAATCATGAACATTTCTTTGTGAAGAGACTTCGTTCGCATTGATGTAAAAAGATGGTCATATTTCGTTCTAGTTCTTCAAGTCATAAATGATGCATCATTCGTGCTATTCCTCTGATTCCGTGATGATAATATATCTGGCATACTCTTCGCGTCACTCATGCTATTCTTCTAATTCTGAGATGTTATTTATCTGGAATATGATTTTATTTTTTCAATAATTATTTCAGTAACCAAGATAATTAATAAATCCAATTTGATTCGGTAGTGTCTCTTGTCTTTGGGGTAAGTTATTTTATTTGCCTTTTTCTAAATCACACATTTTATCATCACGGTTCTTTCAAGTATTTATGGGTTATTGCGGTCAGATTCATTTTGATTCATATTCTTTAATCACTTAATCCAAATCTAATTTATCACCGCACACATAAATTATAACACGGTCATATTAGGTGAGATATTTTGGCTTTAATCACAGCTAATAATTATGTTTAAGTGTAAAATACTTTTTTTGTGATTTCAGAATCTGGGAGAATTCAGTGAAACTCTACTAATAATAACAGGCTATCTATTTTTTTTTTGTAATTCTGTTCTATTAGGATTGAAGCAGATATCGAAAATAAACTCTTAGCCATTTTAAGAGTAAGACGTAATGCGTGCAGTATGCGAATACATTTTAATTACCAATAATGTTTGTTCCCGTTGGTCAGTATAGTGCTCTTTGATGGAAAAGTCTTTGACAGTGATATAATAGCATGTGCGAAATTTACAAAAAAGCATATCTTAAGACTTTGAACAAGAAATTATGGATATATATTAAGAAATAATGGTCTCATTAGCTAATCGAGTAAAAGCTGCTTTACATGCCAATAAACTCCTACTCGATTAGATTCACCTGCAACAAATTTTTACCATTGGTGTGTCCTATTCCAAGTGGATTACAAAATGCCTTTACTTTACCTTTGCTTGTCCTGGAACCCGAAACTGCTAATTCATTACCAAGCCATTATTGAGTGAAGTGAATGATTCTTTTAACATTCTTCAGGTAGTTTGCTTACTGAATGCTTTGCAAACTGAAGTGTTTTTCTAGTAAAATTTAAGAGAAGTTGAAAGTATATTAATTAAAGAGGACACTAATTAATGAACTTTATAGGATCTAACTTTCTTTGGCCACATAAACTAATGTAAACCCTGCTAATGAACCTGGCGACTCTCGCACAGGCGAGAAATACCACCAGCACAGAAGAAGGGAGAAAATAACCCTCTATTATTTTCAACTAACAAACCTGTTATTTTCAACAACAACAGAACAGAAATGCACGTACTTCGTGCTTTACAATAAAACCGACAACTTGCGATGGAAACTAAGAATTTGTAACACAATAAATCCAAGTCTAAAAAAGAATATTGCTGAATTAGCACTTTACGTTACGGTTAAACTAGGTTGACTCGACGACCTAACAGGCGTGATAATTATTCAAATAGGCAAAAGGTATATCAGCGTAACAGCAAGGTCAGAAACAAAGTGCGCTGGCTGGCGAAAACACCCCCTGAATAAACTCCAAGATTTACCCGTTTAAATACACACTTCACTTAACATTAAATTTACACCCTGGCGAGGATATGCGAGGAGAAGTTAAGGAGTTTAGGAAAGATAACAAAATTTGAACTACATCAGTTGAACTAAAGGAAACTCTATAATTTGTTGAAGGGAATACAAGTCAAAGATTAAACTTGATCTTCTTATATATTCTGTACGTATGTTATTTTGAAGAAGACAACTAGCCTGGTTATGAAATGTTTATCTATAGGAGTGATAAGTTTTAGTTTAGCTTGTTATGTTTCTTATCCTCGCGGTATTCGTTTGAAAGCCAGTAATTGTTCTAATGATGCCAAGATACTCAGAAAAGATTTGTAGAATTTGTAATTCTCGTAAACTTTACTCCGAAAGTCCCTTACAAAGCATTAAATAATCAGAATACCGAAAGAATGCTCAATGAATCTTTCACTTAACTCAAAAATGACTTGGTCATGAATTAACAGTTTTGGACTTCAGGGAAAGTTAAGGCGTTTTACATTCCACTAGGAGTAGAACACACCGATGCTAATAATCTGCTGCAGATAGAGTTAATCGAGATCTAGAAGTTTTTGGCTTGTAAAACAGTTTTGTGGAGAAGGATTTGTTAATAATTTTCCTTAATTTCTTATCCAAAGTATTAAGATATGTTCTTTCGTAATCAGAAATTGAATCTTTAAAAGAAAGCCAAAATAGAGAAGCATCTTGACTAAATGCTGAGAGGTCCTTACGTAAGACATGCACTGCGAAAAAAAAGGGGGTGTACTGTTCCATATCTCTCATTCTACAGAGCCGATTAACGAAATTCAAATTGCGCTTTTTATCCCGAAAGCGCGACTTAAGATATATATTAGATTTATATATAGCTTTGTTCTAATATAGGTATTTTGACACAAAATCGTACTTTTTCTAAAATGACACGCCGGTGCTTTTCCATATTTCTCTTCTATGACTCAAATTATGTCTGAATATTAAATTTTGTAAAATTTGGTGCGAAATTTAAGGATAAATTCCCAACTTCATCTTGGCGCATTTTTTTCCGTTTCTTAGCGAAATTCGTAATTTATAGCAACATATTTTCTTTCCCTTTTTCTCATTGTACACGAGCGGAAAAAAGGTCATCTTTCATACTTTCAAATAATTTTAACAAACGACGTATTACCGCTTATAACGAATATGGAAAACTTCAAAACGCGCCAAAATGTAAATTCAAGTATGTCTTAGGAAATTTTGAATAAAAATCTCAATTGTTTGTAAGTATGCTTAGAAATGCATGTACTTTAAGATGGTCGTAAATGTTTTATAGGATGTAATTCAAAATTGTTTTTGAGAAATTTATAAAAATTATTTAAAAATATAAATTTTTAAAGTCATAAAAAATGGACGAATTTTATTTGGAATGAAACTAAATTTCTAATGAAATGTGAAAGAATCAATTAAGTTTAAAAATTGTTATTCATAAATATATATCAAATTCGATTAACATTGAGGAGCTAAAATTTTTATTTTAGAAAAGTTGGGAGGTTTCCATAATTTAGTCGTAGATTCGAAACATGGAAAAATTTGGCATGCCATTTAAAAAAAGTCCGATTTTATGTCAAAGTACCTATATTAGAACAATGCTATACATAAACTTAATACATATCCTAAGTCGTGCTTTCGAGACATGAAAAACGCAAGTTGAATTTCGTCAATCGGCCTAATAGAACTGTAGATATAGTACTGTCCCATTTTTGTTTCGCAGTGTAGGCAAGAATTTCAGTCATTTAAGTATTAAAAAGAAGTCTTAGAACTCAAATTATTTTGCACGTAAACTTAACTGCAATATTAAATTAACGTTGAAAGTATTATGCATCAGCGGATGTATGTAAAAGATGTAGCTTTTGCATGACAAATGTATTAGTGTATGAATTTACAATTTTATGGCAATTTCTGCTATTTTCCTTATGTTACATTTGCAACGAAAATCACTTCATAAATTTGCAGTGTTTCATATTGTAAACCGATAATTTTACAGTCGCTTTGTTTTTGACTTTAATATTTTAAGAAACTCGCTGTATCTCCAAGACTTACCAGTAAACTTTTTAAACAAACCTTTACACAAAAATCATTGGAGAAGACTAAGCTGCATCATTTAAGATAACCTCAGAAGCTTCACAGTTAATTTTATCAACCAGAGAAAAAAATCCTAATTATTCTTATTGCGAACTTTCCATACTGAACGTACCGTAACGCTATGAAGTAATGATACCAAGAACGTTTATATACATTAAATGAGACATCATAATGAAGTTCTTAATAGTACTTTAATACGTAGTTGAAATTTCTTTCGTATCACATTTTAAAACCTAGTGAAATTTACTTGTTATATTGCTTCAGATTCCCTAAGAAGAAATAGTTCTAAGAAGAAATAGACCTTTTGCAACATCGATATGATGCTTTGCTTATTTCATTAACATGGTGATCCCAAGTTGGAGTCAACGACGAGGAACTTTTTTCTGTATAGAACTGAATCCATCACCATTTCATGTGCATATAAAGAAAGCTTCATAAAAACCCTAAATCTTTGACGCCGCAACATTATTAGCCCAAAGGCGTTTTAGCCCAGAAAGATTATTAGTCTTTAAACCACATTTTGCGTCGAATCACTAAAAACGTTGAATCAAGTTGTAGATTTTGACATTAGGTTTATTTCGAAAGCAGGAGAGATGAAAAATGAGCAATGCCCTCGCCGGGACTCGAACAACAGGACTCTCGAATACGGGTCGAGCGGCTGGAGATATAACCTTATAACTTTTGAAATTGTTGCCACCAAATATCATCACTGTGCATTATATTTAAAGAAATTAAATAATGAAGAACCCGCATGAATGTATTTATATCTCTTGCACTGATGAATGTATTTATATTTCTTTCAAATGGATTCTGAAGAGATATTTTCGTGGCGTCTGTAAGTACTTTTGTACGTAAGTGTGTACATACGTCTGTATGTATGTATCTCGCATAACTCAAAAAAGAGTAACCTCGGAGCGTTGCAATTTTGTATATAGGACTGTTATAAAATGTAGATGTGCACCTTTTATTTTGTTTGCTATCGGTCAAACAACGGTACCTATAGATACCGTTGTTTGACCATATAGAGTCATCTAATTTTGAATCACGTAGTCCTTCCCCGAAATAGGGGCACGTGGAAGCGCGAATTTTGAATTCCGAATTTGTTTTATTGTCTATTTCATATCTTGTGAAACGTCAACGAATTTTCGATTGAATAACTCAACTATTTCAAAGCCAGCAGTGTATGGAATAAAACATTTTTGTCTTCAGCGCATCTATCGGAAATTCTGAAGATTTGCGTATGCTGTTTTTAAATATTTTTAGCCCAAGTGCTTTCAAAGTAGCTTCCGAAACGTGTGTGTGTGTAAATCAAAAGAACACTCCTTTGGGTGTAATATGATATCTTCTAGATTTCAGATTTATTTATTTTTAGTTTTCTGAAGCTTCTTTCCGCAGTAATAGTAGTAATTGGCAAAGTTAGCGAAATTATTTTTAACACAGTGTTAAGTCTGACTAAATTGTATTCCCAAATTGTCTCTGAAAGATCCTGATTTAGCCTTAGATTCTACAATAATTTGCATTTCCTTAACATCTATTTGCATTTTCTACCAGTAATTCAGAGAAAGCATATTTATCATTTTATAGGTTTAAAGATTATTATTGTTGTAATAGTAAATTCAAGTAAAACCAAAAGTAAAATTATGTTGAGCCAAATAATGAGAAAGTTGCATTTCAAAACTAGACAGGTATAAAATAAAACAAGAACATCTCAAAAACATTTTGATAAATTTAGACCCTTTTCGCTTTGCTAGGAACTTTATTTAGTTACCTGGTTACCTATTACTTATTTAGTTTCTGAAGACTTAAGAGAAAACCTCTCTTAAGTCTTAAGAGAGGTTTTCTCTTAAGTCTTTCCTCTAATAAAGCAGAACGGTATTCTTTGCGAAACCAGCCACGTGTAGAATGGCGGCTTAGATGCTAGAGGGAGCTTAGAAAGAAGGATTTAAATGTAACAAAGCTTATCTGGAATTAATAAATCTTTTCTTTCATTGGTTTGCTAATAAACTAATTCTGTCCAAAACTTTATCGATAGAAGTTTTTAAAACACAATTTACAGGAAATATGTTATTGTTATTGGAAATGTTTTAAATTATATTGCTGGTACACGAGCTAATTTAAACCTAAATACTCTGCAAAACGTATTTACAGTTTTAAATTAGCTCGTTCGCTTGAATTGCGTCTGTCGTACGTTTTTTGAAGTAGAGTTAATTTTCTCCGCAGAAATTTTGCATTAGCCTTACAATAAATAAACTGCCATTAATAAAAAGGAAGTATTGTAATCACGAAAAATTTCGGCTATCATATTTCAACGAAAATATACATTCGACGGCTATCGAATGCAATTTAAAGATCTTTTTGTGTGATATCCGAACGTAAAGACAAAATAGAGCACTGTTTTTCACCCACAAAATTACAATACTGATTTAAAATGGATTCTGAAGAGATTTTTTCGTGGCGTCTGTGCGTACTTACGTACGTAAGTGTGTACATTATGTGTGTACGTCTGTATGTATTTATCTCGCATAACTCAAAAACAAGTAACCTCGGAGCGTTGCAATTTTGTATATAGGACCGTTATAAAATGTAGATGTACACCTCCTATTTTGTTTGCTATCGGCCGCACTAAAAGTGTATAAATATATGTCCACTTTGTCACTCGGCTCAGTGAGTTCAGTTTCTTTATTCTTATATATTTGTTACTTTAAAAATGACTGAAATTATGCCGTACCTATCTTTCGGTTAAGGTTTTTATGCCTTTAGTAAATCTGCATGCAAGATTTGCAGAATTAGGAACAATTTAAAAGTTGTTTATGAGTGGCTAATCCTAATCATTTTTCTCATTGCCGCCATATTTGTTTGCATTTAAAACTTAGGAGACTAGTGGATTTACTGCCAATCTTGAGAAACTAAATTTGGCAACAACAAAGATAACGGCTTCTTTTATTACTGTGAATTAAATCATGCTTAATCCATTCTGGAATTTATACGAGGAAATATGTGTTCAAAATTTATTTTGTAATTTTTAATATAGATATTTTGAGTTTTTATGCATTTTTGCTTTATCGCGAAGTGAGAGCTGAATTAATTGAGTGAGAAATACTAAATTCTCTGTGAAAAACTGCTTCTTTTTTTTGTTTGTTTAATTTCTTTTATAAATCATTTCAGATTTATTATAGTATTTAACTAGAACATGTGGCAACGATTACATAATTCTTCAGATGATTTAAATTTTGTACATTGAGTTACAAAATGAATGAGACGCAGCGCTTTTAAGTGAACGTAGTCCCAGAGTGTCGCTATGGTCAACAAATATAGGTAATTTTAAAGTGTGCATTTATACTGTTGTGGTTTATGCGCTATCGACGAAATATATTTAATTCAATCCAGTAAGTTTAAGGAAAATACAAAAAAAAGCCTAGAATTTAGTATTCCGTACAAGAAAGTCATGTGCTGTACACTTCAGACTTTTTTCAATCTCTAATAGCGAAATTGAAATATGTTCTTTTTTTATTTTATCAAAGTTTGCTTAAAACTATACTGTGAAATAAAAGAAGAGGATAAATTGTTAGCTTTATCCTCACTATCTGAGGAAACTGAGTATGTTGTTGCCTGATTACGGGTTCGTAATAGATTGAATGCACAAGTTCGATAAAAGGTTAATAAAATTTATTCGTCGAACGCAATACACAGCGCATTTAAAGAGAAAGCTAATCCGATCAACAATAACAACAGCAGCTAACTAAACAACTAAGCTGAGATGTACTCTCTCCGGCATTTTATAGCTTTCAATCGACCGCGCGAGATCTTTCTAGCAGATTCTGCTTTTCGAAAGTTCTGGAAAGCAAAAAAAAGATATAATTACGTTTTCATCTAACACAGTAGACAATTACATTTATTCAACTTAAATATAAATTAAGATAGCTATTTATTAAATGTTAAATGGACCTGCTCCTGTATTTTTACTTTTCCGGCTTAGCTTTCTCTTAAAATAGTATGTCTCGTGCTGCATCGCACAGAGAAATAAAACAATTTTAATAATAATTCCCCTAAAAATATCTAACTAAATTCGTAAAAACATATATTTGAAAATAGTATTAAGGAACACATTGTTTAATTTTTCGAATCGTGAATTGAAATAATTATGTTTAATAATACAGAAAATATTAATACTGGCATTATCACAAAGTTAGTTTATTTTAATGTGTTAAGAGCGTGACGATTTTTCATGAAAAATGACATTTCATGACACTCAACCCTCGAGTAAACAAACAGCTACCATCTTCAATTATTAAGAACTCTGCTTCTGTTTCAGTCATGCATTTCCTGAAGTCGGGTTAAATCTCAAATAACATTTTGTCGGTATACGTTAAGAACAAAGAATTTCAAAAATCTTATAATGAATCTAATTCAGAGTTTTATTGTGTAATTCCACTTGTGCTGACAATGTCTTCGGCTTGGAAGGAAATTAAAATGACAATTCTTTAAATTTTATTCTTACCGACTATAATCATTCCAACAATGAATTAATTCAAAATAACGCACGTCTGTCTATTTTAAGAATCATTTCGTACTATCTTACCGGAGTGAAACTGTTTTTAATTTATGTATCAACAAAGAGACAGAATGAAAGCCCAAAGCGATTTCAAATATCACATATCATTCTGCTGTTATACATTAATAAGTTTTACAATCTTGAAAACAGTTAATCACATAACCCTTGCAATAATCATAATGTATGGGAAGTATAATATCAAATGAAAATGTTATAAGAATGAAATAACTGACTTTGATTATTTTTCTCTCCCCCTTGTCGAAACTCGAGATATTAAGAACAAATATAGGGAGTAAGCGTCAAACAAGAGTTGATCTTTCCGGCATTCCAAATGACTTCATGGTAGACAAAATAACTCGCTGCTATATTTATAACTTGCTGCTTGAAAGTTCTCTACAAGATGGAATGTAGTATAATTTTCTTAGTAAAATCATGATGTCTTTGATTTTTGTCACTTTCCCTTGAATGTGACGATAATACTGGAAATTGAGCATGCCCTGACATTTTCGTATTTAATAGTAGCTCTAGAGTGCTTTCGAAGATATGGCATTAGCAACAACAACAGGCATTAGCGAATCTATAATATAAATTTTACTGATCAGAGTGCCAGATATATGCACTTTATAATAATTAAGATTCATATTAATATATATACACTGCATATTAATATATATTTAATATTTGTTCCATTAGATGTAGTAAAACTGCATTATTATTGTTACATCGAACAATATTAATGCAATGTGTGTGTTATTGGATATGTGATCTTCGTCTAAAGGAAAATGATCAGACATTTTAATTGAATAAAGATGTGGAACTTTTGAAGTGAAATTTTTCTGCGCCTTCCACTTAGCAACGACAACATCCGGACTCTGATTGCTAAGCTTCATCATTTCCATTAATGATTTAAATAGAAAAATATTAAATTTAGAAACTTGACGTCATAAATATTTTTAACAAAGGGAAGACGAAGAGACAGTGCGAAGCGTTCGTTTAGCAGGCAATGGCAGGAAGCAGTCTGACGAAAAATGGCGCGTAGAGCTAATTATAGTAGCGGTTACATAACAAGCAGGAGAGTTCTCGAAAGTGTTGGTCCAGGGGGAAGATCCTGAAGTTGCGGAAAGTTAATTAGAGGTTGCCTGTTCGCGTAGGCCAAATCCATCGTATTTTTTATATTTTACATATATATACATGTCCATCTATCTGTCTATCTCTCTGTATATATATAATTACTATTCCTATTCCTATATATGCACTCTATAATAATTACTATTCTAAAAAAATATATATCCTTATTCAGTACAAGTGACACTTGTACTGAATAAGATTTTCATTAATCTCCTTTAAAGACCAATAATGAATGACACGAAAGGCAAGATAACAGCGAATGTTTCTCATAATTGCACAATACACGCTCACTCCTGTCTCAACCCTGCATGCAGAAACGGAAATAATGTGAAAAAACGATGATGTAACTCCTCAGGCATCAACTCGCTAATATAAATTCATGCGCCTGCGCTGGGCTATTAAAAATGAGCAAATAAATCACGCCTTTCTATAAAGTCTGTAAACCTGAAAATGACATTTTAGCATATGTATACTGCGCAGAAAAAAAGAAATGGGATAATTCTATATCTCCCGTTCTACAGGGCTGCTTGACGAAATTCAGCTTGCGTTTTTCGTGTCTCGAAAGCACGACTTACGATATTTAATAGATTTATATATAGCATTGTTCTAATATAGGTATTTTGAGACAAAATAAGAATTTTTCTGAAATGACATGCCAATGTTTTGCCATATTTCGATTCTACAACTCAAATTATGCCACACTGGCAATATTGTAAAAAATCGCACGCGTCGTTTTTAAAAAAATTGCCTTAAAAAGTTTTAGCTCCTCAATGTTAATTGAATTTGTCATACATATTTATTCATATATTTTTATTTATAAAAATAATTTGATTCTTCCTTTCATATTTCGAAATTTAGGTTCATTCCAAGTACTAACGAAATACTAACGAGGTAATAATATAGGTTTATAATAAAACCCTTTAAAATGTCCCATGCTTCAGAAACGGAGAATGCGAAAAGAAACTACAACAGAATGCAAGTGACGATTAGAGAAAGAAAAACATAAGCGCAAAGAAAAGCTTCCTACAAAAACTCTTCGCAGCAAGTCAAGAATATGTCGCCTTCAGTCGTGTGAAATTATTAGGTGGAATATTAATAAAGAATTGGACGGTTCGAAACTCACTGAAAAGGTTCCTTTCAATAATGAAGCATTACAAGAGAAGGATAAAATGAAAAATTATAGACAACCATCAGCTTCATAAATTAGAAAGGAAAAAATTTTAATAAAAAACTAAAATAAAATTTTTCTTTGGTAACCTAAGTAGGAATTGACTTTATTTTTTTTTATATTACTTGTTTAGAAATGGGGACACACTGAAATTCCTTCTTGTTAGAGATGCGTAGGTTTTTTACTGAAATAAGCTAGTAACTAAAACCGTAGTATTCTGGAGCTCTACATAAGTTAATTCATTTCTTGAACTGCAGTTAACTAAACGCATTTTATTACGTTAATATTTTTTTGCATAAAAAGAAATGGATTAGTTCAGTCACTCCAGAAGTTAATCATGCAATATTGTACAGTTTCTAGTTATGTACTAGCACATGCATTTCTTCAAAAAGATCATTTGATCGTTAAATCCTAAGCCTTTCTGAAGTTCAGCCCATAATAATGCTACACTATGATTGAAAATAATACAAAGTGATAAATACAAAGCTAAATTCTGCGTAGTTTATATCATTTTATTACGAACTGAAGGTTTCTAAGATATTTCATGTGTTAAATTCGTATACTGTATCAAAAAGCCATTTGTTGATAACGGATTCAGAATCAGGCGTAACAACCAATCTTATTGAATAGAAATGCAGCGTCAAAAACAACTTCGAATTCAATATTTTAGAATGCAGCTTTCTTTTGAAGGAAATAAGAAACAGTTCTTTATGAAAAAAGTTCAAAATTTTTTTTCGATGCAGAATTTATTCTAAAATATTTGTCCATTGGCATACTGAATAAACCCTGTATCTTCAATTTAAAAAAAAAAAACGTATTTTTCCTCTAGAATAAGGTATGGTAATATTTCACATCAAGAGACAGTTTTTCATCTAAAGCACTGAAATATTTTCTCATAGATGTTCGTATGGTATCGCAATATCTCAGACGTTAAACAGAATTCAATTCAAAACAGATAAAGTTAATCCAGTCTCACAGCGAATTCGCTACAATCAATCACAGCATTAAATTATCAAACAGTTCGCTTTAAAAACTGCAACTACAGCTGAGATGAGGTATTTTAATTTAGCTTTTATAAGCTTTTTAATTATTTACTAGAATAGTCTCGTAAAATCTCGATTTTTCTCGATACTTTTGGATGGCAACAGTAATTACGAGATATTTATTTATTAAATACTAAATGCATGCGCTCTTGTATTTTTTACTTTTCCGATGTAGCTTAAACGTCTGAGTTGCACGGGAAAATAAAGGCAATTTTAATTATAATTCTAAATATATATGAATCCGGAACACTGCCCCCTTCCCAAGGACTGCACGTCCCGGACAGTACAACCCCTGGACAGGGGTTGTGATCGGGTGTCGGTCTGTGCGAGTTGCTTGCTGGACTGCTTCGAATTACATGGCGTACACCAAAGCACATTTTAAGTCCTTCACATCAGCCATTCGCAGTGCTTTGTGTATTTCAGAATCCCGGAGGTCGTCGATAAAGTACTGCAGGGACAATATTTCTCTTGTTTCTCTCAGGCACTCAGTAAAGAAGAGATTGGACAACCTTTCAACATCCGTGGCGAGATGTTGGAGTGTTTCTGTAGGCTTCTGTTAACGGGATTTTAACTGAAGCCTGCTGTAATCTTTTAAACACTTCTCTCCAAAGCGCAGCTCCAATGCGCCGGACAGAGCTTCGAAATTTAGCCTTTTGTATTCGGGAAGAGTCTGAAGGATATCCGCTGCGTCTGCTCTTAGAGAAGCCGCAAGTTAACAGTCCTTAACTTGGGAATCCCATCCATTCGCATCCGCAACTATAGAAAACTGTGTCTTATACATTTGCCAAGAGCTCTTCCCATCATTTGTTGATAGCTTCAGAAAGGGACGAGCAAGCATGGGTAGAAATTTAAAACCATCTGTGTTGCTTCCTTCTTCAATGCACTTCTTTAATGTGTCAGCGTCTTTGGCGACAGCAGCAGAAACCCTTTTTTCAATTTGTTGCTCCACCGCATAATTTCATTTCTTCTTTGACAGCTATCATCTCTTCTTTATCGAAGCTTGAACCGCTTTCATCTCATTAACTGATAAACACAGACAATTTTTCTTTAAAACTTATCTTTGAATAATATGCATGAATGAAAATCATAATCAAGAAAATGTGTTTCATACAAATGCATACACTTTTACTGTCCATTTTCTTATTATTCTGGAAATGTAAACACAGATATTTTTTCCTTAAAAAGTCATCCTTCTAATACACATGAACGCAGTTTGCAAGAGGATGCTTCGTGACATTAAACACAACAATTCTTATTTTTTCAATTTCCTTTTATTTGCGTATTTTATAATGTATTACTATATTTTAGGAGTAAACATAAAATTTTCTGTATTTATGTTTTTATGTAGAAAGTAAACACTAACAAAATTAAATTTATGAGAACGGGAGTGAAATGAGAATTGTTTTAATTCTGACGTTTAAATTGCATTTAACAAAAATGCAAATGAGTTCGTTAATTTGTTTTCATCTCTTATCAGATTAATACTGAGATATTCATGTTGGCTACAATGAAACAATAAATGCAGTTGTAAACAAGCACAAAGTCCATAATTGTTAACAAGTACTTCAGTATTAAAATTAGGTGCCCCATAAGTACAAGTTGTTGCCTGATGATATAGGATTAAGCAATTTTTATTAATTATTATTGTACTGTGCTATTTCGATTCTTGAGCTTAGCATATATTTCATTACTATTTATCGAGTGACAAACCGTGCTATTTGTATATGACGATGGAAACGGATGTGAAAATTTGATATATATATACTGAAACTTGTCTGGTGTTACAAATCAAGTAAGGAGAAGAAACTGAGCAGCGTTTATAGCTGCTGTCTATCACTATTTCCTCTACAATCATGTCTCATTAATAGAAATGGTCATTCTTTTAATTATTATACAGATAAGTAAGTAATTTAATAGCATTACCGATTAAATGCAAAATATTGTTTCAGAAGATGTTTGAACGAAAGTTAGTGAAGCGTGTGTATTTAATTATTCGTTTATTTTAGAGATGGACAAAACCACTCATTTAAGGGCGTAGGTCTTAACCGTTCGCTCACTGAAATGAATCAGTTCTTATTAACGATTCACCGCTCATTAACAATAACCTTAACAAGTGCTTTGGGAACAAGCATGGATCAAGAGAATCAACTCAACCAAACCTCTCATGCACTGATTTCTTTAACTTGTACTTCTGAGGTTCCCTAAAAACCCTTTCTACATAGAACAACAATCAAATTCTGGAGTAAGAAAAATGCTAAAAAAATAATGAAAACTAAACTCACTTTCGGCAAAGATTACACTACTTTATTACTATAATTGATATTTATTTCCTACTGAAAAAGACAGCGTAAAAAGAAATTTTTAGACTGGAGGCAGATCCCAAAGAACAGAAAACTGTCTGCTGATAATACCGCCATTTTTTTATCTAATTTCACAAAATAATGCCAAATATCGCTCGAGGTTCTTCTATTTTATTTTTCAACCTTGAAGAAATACATTAGATGGAAAATTTTAGGTTTATAAATATATACTAATTCTAAAGAAGATTGAAGAGAAATTCACAGCTCTTAATTACAAGACTTTAGGACTTTAGTAAAATAACTGAATAAATAAAAGTGCAATATATTATTTTACATAAATACTACAGTGATATTGCATAAAATGTAACGTCTAGTATACATAGCTATACTATCATACAGTATTCAAAGAATCGGTATAAAACTCAAAGGAACAGCTTCGAGGAAGCGTAAGTGATCAAGACTCCGCAGGAGCCAGATTTGAAAGAGGGAATAATGAAGACTCCGTCGGAATCGGATCCGCAGGTACAGCAGGGGCAATGGAAAGCGCTCCTTTAAACCTGATTATAGGAGCGATGAAAACCGTTCCTATAATCACAACTCCGAAGGACCCAGATCTGCCAGTAGCGTCAGAGGTCTGTCAAAGCCCTGACAACTGGGAATCCGAGAAAAAGGTTCCTATAATCTACGTACTTTAAACAGATTCTCGCACTGTCAGATGGGAAAAAATCCATTCATTTGAAAATAGGGGTGATCAGTTTCCCTGAGATGCGTCGGTTTATTTAGTATTTTGATTTTTAAATACTAAATGGAACACAAACAAATCAAAAGCACACATATCTACATACATAACACACATACACACTTGAAAAGTTCAGAGACGTTCCCTTTATTAGTGGTGTCTGAACGTTCCTTTATTACTGGTGTCTGGTGTTACTGGTATCAGGACAGTTTAGTGAATCGGTTCTGTGAATCGGCTCCGGAGCGGATAGTCCATCTATAGTTAATTTACTTGTCGCTTTTCATCCACTTTTTTCAAGCTACTCGGAGACTCTGTCGCCCTCTTACACATATCCAAGGTCAGTAGACAAAGTTGAGCTCTTCTATATACTGTCATCACTTGCTCACATAAGTGGGAAAAGCAAATACACAATGGTTGTAAGGAAGAAGTTGCTATTGAGGGGACAACGTAAGCAGGTTTTTGATGGAGTCAGTGACGTCATGGAGCAAACCTTGTATTATAGTAAACTTTCACTTACTTATACCTCACTTTCCTGCCATATGTATCTACACAACTGCCACAGGCCAATCATTTTATTCAATTATTTCCTCTTTTACTACACGTGGAATTAGAGCTAGCTTTTGTTTTCTAAATATATAGTTGAATTTTGTGCTCATATATTGTTATCAGTATGAATCACCACAAAAAAGAAATAATTAAGGGAATAAAGGTCTTCGCACAATAGGCTTTGTACTTAAGTGGCGTGTTGTTGTGTGCAAATGTTGTAGTGTTTGAGGAAACCGCAAACGGATCATTACGGAACTAAGTGGCAGACCACAGCTCTCAGTTTTCAAAAGTAAAACATACCAAAATAGAAAAAACAGATTTAGTTGGGGACATGGGGAAAATCAATTTAAATGTTAATATATATTCCGTTGTATAAATTATATTTTCCAGCTGTGCATATTAATAAATCACGTGCCTGACTCAGGAATTCTTCTTTCCGCAGATTCAGGAAACGAAGCAATAATAGAGCAACTAACATACACGTTAGTCAATGTAGTGACAGATGAAATATCTGACAAGAAAGGAAAGCGTGCATTTACAGTGTTATTGAAAACAGAAACAAGATAGCAATTTTGATTCAGACGCAAGTTGCAAATTATGTTGGAAAATGTAAATTTTTTAAACTCTGTAAATTCTTCTGTTTATCTTAAGTAGTACCTGACATGTTGAAGGAATGTAAAAAAGACTGCTCGAATGTTAAATGCCTAGTATCAGAGTATGTGCGTTACATAACAGTCTGCTTCAAATACCGTTGGAGACCATATTTTTCACTAGTAATGCTAAGTGCATAAAGTGAACCTTGAGCATGACGCTTTTATAAAGAATTAAAAAACTAAATATCATTGCAGCCAAAACAAAGCGAAGAAATAAAAAAATGTGTTTTAGTTACTTAGAGAACACTTAATTAGAACTTCTGCTGTCTACAGATGGAATTCTGTCGAAGATGTCCTTTATTTAAGCGAATATACGAAGCATATTGTTGCTTTTTCAGTTAATATAAGGATAATAACTCAAGTATCGGTTTCCTGACGGAATCTTTGGGAAAATCTAATGAAAATTCTATCTCGCAGTCTGTTCAAATGGCTTTCATTTCTGAATTTTGTGCTTAAATTATGACATTGCTTTATATCGTCTGCAGTCAGTCAGAGGATTTAAAGCTTTCGCATGAGTGCCAGAGTGATGTCCTTATAAGATAAGAAAGAATATATTTTGATAAATGATAAGCTTTAGTTTAATTAGAAGAGAAAAATTATCTTAAAGAGAGCAGCAAAGAAGAATTTAACTAAACTAACTTCACACATTTTATTTAATTCAACAAACTAATTCTAGAAGCACATTTGTATATTAAGTTTTCCCTTCTAGCAATGACCACTTCTATGTCCCCAAAAGTATTATTGAAAATACAATTTTTGAAACCCCTGACCAGCACGGGGTTTCACGAAGAAATATTACATTATCTAAACCTCCCATGAGAAAGAGGTATTTTATTTTATTTTAACTCCAAAATAACTCTGGTACTTTACACGTAGAGCTATGTACTTTTAATATATTGGCTCACTTTCTTGGACATATTTCAAGATGCAGATATACGTACTTCTTTAAAGGCGTCACAAAAGTATTCTAAGTCGTATATGTTCGACCCTGGCGGTCAGAGAAGAGAACAAGTCAATGACGGATGCAACCACAGTTTCAAAAATTTCGTACGGTTGTCAGTCGAGGCATATTTGAGACTACGAAGATTTTAGCTTAATTAATTTTTTTTGTTTTATAATATTGCTGCAGTTTATTGGATTGCAGTTTATTCAGTATGTTCGAAAATTAGTCATTTGTATTTCTTCACCTTCCATTCCTCACTTTTGTTTAGAATAAATGCAAAATGTTGCCTTTTGACTTTCGGAGAAATTTCTATTTTTTAACATCATAAACTTTATAGTTTCTTCTATCATAATGTGCGGGTTTCGGTTTGTATTACCTCGTCATTTTGTTCCAAATAAGTTGATATTAGACATTCCCGAGCATATAATAACACAGAACTGGAAAAATAAATAAGTTTTCGAAAAAAGCATTTCTCTTTAACAGTACATTAAGCATTTTATTTTAAGGCCGCAAATGTTCTAGTGACTAGTAATAAAATTTCTAAAATTTATAACACTGATTTTCTGGCCTAACTCAACCAGCAGTTTTTCCTTTCCACAATAAAGTAGATTCTAACAAATACAGTACTTTTGTTAAAATTGGAGCACTCAAAGAATAAATTAAACTGGAATATTTGTGCTGTTTGTGTAAAAATAATTATTCCTAGATACGGCAGGTACAAAAAAAGGAATGATTTGGAAGTTAGTGCCTAAGAAAATTTTAGAAAAGCTTAATGAATTAAAATACAAAAAAAATTATTCCCTATAATAGGGAATCTTAGTCCTATGTCTCATTAAAATATGCTTCGTAAGAGGTATGATAAAAATCAAAATATTTTGCTGACTTTAAACAAATACTTAGGTGAAAATTTAACAACGTCGTTCATTAATTTAGGATAAAAAATAACAGATGATTAGAAATTGGATGTTCAGTTTCTGTCAAGAATATAAAATTAACCAATATACTAAAGCTCACGACTGAAAAAATAGAATTTAAGGCACCTTCACATTACGTGAATAAATAAATTTAAAATAAAAGTAACACTGCTAATGAAAAATATACGAAATATTTCGAGAGGATTTTATTTCGTTCTGAAACCTTAAGGCCTTTTTATGGTTATATATATTTCAATAATCTGGTAATTCTAGGCTTAAACTTCTCAGACTTTAATGAGATGTGAGTCTGACTGATATTATTTTATATTAGTGTGATTGAAATTCAATAACTAATTTGTTAGCTATAAACGGTGTATCTTATTTCCAAAATAATACCAATGTCCAAAAGTAAGGTTACAAACACAAACTGTATGTTATCTAAATAACTAATTAGTTTAAATGAAATGATGCACGTATGTATATTCAATGCTTAGAGAGATCCAGTTGTAACATAATAAAACAAGCAAGAAGAAGTGTATTGAGATATGAAACTAAAACCCCAAAACAGCCCAAACATGGTTCCTCATATTTTCAAAATCGTTAGACAAAGAAACGAGTTTGTCCAGCAAGCAAAACTTTGCACACCTCACAGCGGGTCTTTATACAGAATGATATGGATGATAAATATCTTGTAGCAGAAATCCCAACAGAGGATTTTGATGCTTGGAGGGTGTTGACGTAGTGCGATGATTCTGGACTTCCCAAATATGCCGTTAATGATTTCGGCCTGGCAGTTTAGTAGGCCACGTCATAAGGCGAATAATTTCTTTCTCTGTATAATCATCAAATAGCTGATCTCTGTGTGGTCATCATCACCCCAGAAAAGCCTCGCATAAGGTTCAAGTGTCCCATTCCTATAAGATATCTTGTTTAAGTGCTCGCAACGAAGACGGATATGGTGTATCGTTGTTCCTATGCCTCTCCCCGCACGTAATTCTTTTCGGAGTAGTCTGTCACCCTTATGATGTAGGAAAGGTCGCAGGCCTGCAGTTCTGCTGGTGGTATTGCGTAGTTTGGAATTAGTGCTATAACCAGGACACCATTGCTGGAAAAACTCGTAAACAGGGCTCTCATTCACAAATTAAAAAGAGAACTTTGTTTTAAATTTGAATTAAGGCAGAATAAAACTAGTTTTCATCATACAACGTAGAATTATCATAACATTTAGTTCCCTCCAGGTATTCTTTTGGAAGTTCTTTCATTTTTTTCAAACATCTTTCGCATTTTTACATACCTGTACAAAGTAAAGAAAGTATTGTATTCATGAAAAATTTCGTGATCCATATTTCAACGAAAATATACATTTTGACAACCATTGAATGCAATTTAACGATGTTTTTGCCTGACATCTGAAGAGATTTATTTCATTGTGTATGTACATACGTACGTGTGTATGTATGTATCTCTCATAACTGAAGAACGAGTAGCTTCAGAACGTTGAAATTTTGTACTACTGTAACATGTAGATGTGGCCTCCCTTTTTGGTTGCATTCGGCCGCACCAAGAGTATATAAATATATATCTCACTCTGTTTCTCAGCTCAGTGAGTTTAGGTTTTTATTCTTATATGTAGTAAATTGCACATTTTTTTGCTTTAAAAATGATTGGATTATGTAGTTCTTATCTTCCGGTTAAGGTTTTTATCCATTTAGGAAATCTGCATGCAATATTTATAGAATTAATCAACAATTTAAGTCGTTTCAGTGCGGCTAAGCCTAATTATTTTTACCATAGCATCCCTATTTGTTTACATTTGAATCTTAGCAGAATAGTGGATTTGTTGCCAATCTAGAGAAACTAAGCTTCGCAGCAACAAAGTTAACGCCTTCTTTTATTATTGCGAATTAAATCATGTTTAATAAATTCTGGAGTTTATTCTAGGAAATAAGTCTTAAGATTTACATCGTAATTTTTATGTATTTTTGCTTTGTCGCGAAGTGAGATCTGAATTAATTGAATGACAAATTCTGAATCGTCTGTGAAAAACTGTTTCTTTCTTTTTCTTCTTTTTTTTCTGTTTCTTTCCTTCATACATCGTCTAAGATCTATTATAGTCTTTGAAACGAACATGTGGCAACGACTAGATATTTCTTCAGATGTTATAATTGCTGTGCTTTCTGTGTTATAAAATGAGTGAGATGTAGTCCTGTTAAGTGAACCTAGCGTCAGAGTGTCACTGTGTTAAACAAATGAATTTTAACGAGTGCATTTATTCTATTGTGGTGTATATGCTATCGAGGAAGCAGATTTCGTAAAGTTTAAATGAAATACAAGAAAAGATGCGTATAATTTAATATTCCGTACAAGGGGAGTTATGGGGTGTATACATCAGATTTTTTTATTACTGCTAGTTCCTTGTATGACTTCTTTTATTAGGTTTACTTTTACGTTTCCATCTATAGCAATTTTGATTCTGAAAAATATTTTTAAATTTTTTCCTAGAAAAAGAGTACATTCTTGTTTACTCATTAGCGGTCTGTAAAAATAAAAATTAGTTTGATTAATTTATTGAGCTAAACAAATAATATCTGCTATGCAATTAAATCATCTATAAGAGTGCTGTCTAACACTACTCGTAGGTGTCTGTCAGGGGTACTCAACACATTCTACGCTACAGAGACCAGATAACTAGTACTAATTCTGAGATATGCAGTTAAAACATATATATGGCTCTAAGAAATCAAACATTATTATCTTGAACTCTTGAAATATTTCCTACTTAAAAAATAGATTGCTTTTCTCTATACAAAAAAGTTAGTATAAGGACATCGCTTCCGTGGAGAAAGTAATATATTTATTTTTCACCGAATAGTTTTAAGATCCGAACACTCAGTGAATTTCCACATTTTTGCTCTTCAAAATAATTCCTTATTAACAAGAATTTTTAATGGTGTTACTGGGCCTGTTCTGATATTAGAACTTCATGAAAAATTTTCTTTTCAGAAGATTATTAAACATTTAGAACAGGAATTTCTTGAAGCAACCAAAAGCCCTTCCAGATTAAAAGAAAAAAATATTGCCTCTGATATGTCTTTCAAAAAGCTTTTGCTTACTATATGTTTGCCGTGCGATTTCAAGTCAAAGCAAAGTGTAGCCAAATCGAGATTTTACTTTAAACCTGCATTCTCCGGGGAAAACAGTACAAGCCATTTGTTCTCTTTGAGGGAAACAGTGCAAGACACACGATACTCTTTCATGATAGTAACTTTGAATTTCAGTCTCGTTCTTCGACGTCTTTGGAGGCGCATATCAGAAGAATCAAGTATAATTATGCAAAAGCTTGAAGAATGTAGAAATACAGTATACTAGGGAGGACGGACTCCCAGACTTTAGGCTTAGAAGAAACCAATACACAGTTATGATGCTCCAATTCCTAGATGCGCTCCATGGCGGCATAACGCTCCCAGTCAATCCATAGAGGTAAGAATAAAAGGAGGGGCCAATCCCACACTACAAGTGAAGCAGTGCTCACAGGCGTTGGTCTTCAAATCGGGGTGTTTTTTGTTTACAACTAGAAGGTCATTTGACAGCGTTTTGATCGTATTTCCACACCCAACACGAAAAGTGGGACACTTCCACTTGACAAAAACATTCATTGTGTGATGGATAATAGCAGTTTGTATACTTTAGTGACATTTACACAAAATTCACATCTTGGTTATTATTTGATAACTTACAACAGCGATTGTTATTATGAATATCTTTTATAAATTTCTAAGCTGCTGTTGGACTACAAAAATATATATTTTAGCAAAAATGTTATGCGTAAAGAATGGAAAATACTTTACGGTGCCTTTAAAATTGTATACATCTTTCGATACCCTTGAGTATTCCCTAATTTTATTTTATGTTCCAAAGACCAAAATATTTTAAATAAAATAAATTTTCTTGTCATCCACATATTATTGTAACATGTATTTTTTAAAAATTTTTAGATGAGAGGCTTAATAGTTGCTCATTTTAAACTCATCATTTTATTTTTATATAACTGAAAAATAATCCCTTTGCATTTACACTTTAGGTCAACCAAGAAATGAAAAATTTACACAAATGTGTGAAACAGATGACACATTTATTCGCGAGTTCGGCGGAAGTATCATGTGCTGTCAAGATGATGTGACCATGTGAACGTGCCACATCATCAAGACAGTTTATTAAGAATTTGAAAATAGGGTGATCGACGGAGCTGAAAACATTTGTATATCCTGATAAAGGAGGTGCGATAATAAATGGTCATTTTATTGATTCCATAAACTTCTGAAAAAATTACTGTGAAGAAATTTAGTTAATATATCTATCTAAATTCATAATAATTATAAATATTATCTAAATATATAATAACCTTATCATTTAATTGTAAACATAAACTGAAATTCTGATTACAAATCCGTTTATAAAACTATATAAGCAAGAATTGTTCGCACTGGAAAGCAATTTGTTAAAAGCTACTGCAAAGCAAATTCTACGAGTGCTTAAGGAAGTACTAAAGAAGAGTTTTGGAATATTTATTGTTGAAATTAAGAGTAAAAAGTGATAAGAATTAAAAGAATTAT
>KK118868.1:69112-87125 GCA_000611955.2 Stegodyphus mimosarum
TTAAATAACATTAAAAAAAACCTTTTTTATTCCCTTTCAGAAATATTCATAGAAATTTAAGCACATGGAAATCAGTACCAACATTTAACGTATTTCACTATTAAAATAAAAGGTGCTCTAATTTGAAATAAACCGAATTAATTATAAATTGACTCAGATTTTCGGTTTAAATGCCTCAGAAGCTAAAACATCGTCTCAGATTTGAGAAAGTATTTTACGAAGAAGCGCTCTGCAATAGAAAAGAAATAATGCGTAAATGTATTCTTTTCACATACTTAGGATTCTGAAATATTGTCAAAAAAGAAAACATATACATTTATACGTATAATTACGACGTGGATACAAAATGTTTACATCCTATTATGTCAAAACCCATTTATCTTAATGGTAAACACTGAATGTTTTGGTCTCCAACGCAAGTCAAGACGGCCGACAAGCAGCCGCCAGCAAAGAAAACGAAGATCAACGTAAAAACTATCCCCTGCTGTTGACTAAAGGGAACCAAACTCTCACGGATAACCTTCAATATCAAAACATGTAACGTCCTCACAACCAAGGGTAAGCCAAACAGTACGAGTACTGCTGCCGAACCTGAACTTACCATAGAATAAACGATGGCCTTATTCACTGCGAAGACTGAGTATTTAACCAAGAAGTTGAGCCTATCTAGGTAGAGGTCCTGTGCGGAATGCCCGGAATCGCCCCCCAGTCGAAACCTTGGGGGGGGGAATTTACCTTAAAATGCAGGCATCATTATATAGACCGGCTGCCAGCATCTAGCACGATGAACAAACTTCAGCAAAGGAAATACTAATCCACTATCATCGACAGGCTTTGAGAGATTTGCTATTCACGTTTCTTTTTTTCGTACTTAGTCTTGGTTAGATTTCAACCTACTAAGACTTAAAAACGGCTTGTCTACCAGAAGAAGACTAGGACTAAGTGTGACGGCAAGCCCTCACATTTTCACTCCGGCTTCCAGTTTAGCAGTCGCAACGGACCATGGCTAAACGTATTCTATAAGATCGCTTTTTTAGCTACTTTTTCCTTATTTTCTCACTTACGCTCTTACACAAAGAAGAAGTTAACTTGAATGTAGGCTGTGAGCAAATCTGGCGATTTCTTTTCTCGCCAAATCAGAGAGACTGTTTTCTAAAGCAAGTTTTCTTGCTTTATCATATAATTTTTTCTTTTTTGAATCTGTGAACGTCTTTAATGTTATTTATCAAGAGGACAGTTGTTTTCTCGTTGAACGCCTTTCTTGGATGAAGAATATTTTGTAAATTCAGAATTGAATCCAGAGGCAAGTTCTTTCCGCCATGTTTGCCTCGAAGCACGAGACAAAGTTACGAGATCGACCAGGCAGTGCAGTTTAATTGAAAATAACTGGGCATTTTCATTTCTATTAAATCTTATAAAGTTTTACAAGCAATTCGGATGAAAATAACTAATGACGTACATGATGTTTCTACTTCCTGCTGTGTCCTATTCTTCAACGAAAAATTCGCGAGTGTCATCATATTGTCGCGAAGATGAAGGGATCGTACAAATGAACAGGCAAGTACTCAAGTCCAAACTCAAGACTTTATTATTCGAACTGAATGAAGAACTACTTATATACTACAGCTGATGAGCATGCTGGAACATTCCAGACTCGGAATGTTCTGGAACATAAAGAAAACAGGTTAATAAGAAGGAAATTTACATAAAAATTTATTATTACGCATTTTGCCCCTTTAATAGGTTTAGAATTCGGGACCTTCGGCTCTCGAGTCCTGCGTCTTCTCCATTGAGCTATGAGAAGCTCAGTCGAAAGGAGCAATTTTCGCTACAATATGATTGTTGTTTAACTAGTTTTTTTTACTTAATATGTATCTGAATTATGCAACAATATTAATAATAAATATCTGTTTAACAGGTGAAGATGTCACGTTTTCCTTTTTGAAATTATTACATGGATAAATGAATGTTTATCTTTTATCCGATTTTAGGTTATAAGGCGCATCGAAATCAGATCTTAGTATTCTTTCGTATTTGAATTATTGTCGCCGTCCAAGCAAACAGGGCAAAGTTAAATTTAAATTATCTCTTCTTTTGGGTTATTGCGGCAGCAATTCAAAAAATAATTAAAATATTTGTATCTACGTAATTTTTTTACACTATGCACAAAGAATCTTTTGCAAGGAAAAGGTCACCTATAGTAAGTACTGCTTTATATATGGCAGCTTCCACGCAGAGATCTTTAAGAGAGCCGGTGTTGCCAGGCTTCGGGATTATCGTTATGTCCGGAACAACTGCGTCGCACTTATAACGTTACTCAGTGTCTCTTGCAATACAATAATGTAGGAGAGGTGGTAGTAAAGGAAGGCTATATGTCACTTGGGCAACTTGCTATAATCTATTGGAACTGGTTATCAACTGATACTACGTATACCTTTAGAAGTGATCATTGTCGGTATTGCGCAAAATAAATGTCATTATATTTTATAAAGAACGTTCATAAGTAATATATATTCATAAGGAATGTTCCAGGCAATAAGAATGAAACGCAAGTAATTTTAATGTAACAAGTAAATAAACTAAGATGTCTCATTGAAGGAATATCAGTAGAAAATTGTAAAAAAGTGTATAGCTTTATACCTTTTTAGTAGTATATACATACTGAAAGCTTAATATTTCTTTAAAAGCAAACTCTTAGTCTAAAATAGGACTTTGGTATCACGAGGAACTGCTCCAAAATTCATTAAAATATCGAGAAGAAAATTACTCCAAAAGAAGGCGTTTACAAGATAACATTAATTAGTTCGATTCTGAATTTTGAATTCATATTTCTTTCGTAACTTCTTCATTTAATTTCTCATTTCAGTTGAATTTAGAATTTTTATCCTATAAAAATCCTGTATCAAATGTTACTTTCGTAATATTTATTTCTTCTATCTTTGACATACCTATGTATACATCCACGGACACTATCGGATACCCCAAGCATTGGATATATTTACGAAAGAACGCCTAATGGACCCAGAAAAAAATGCATAGTTATGATTAAAAAGCAAACGAGGACAAAATTCCAATCATATTAAGCATATCTTAATGGCATAAATTTAGTTTTAGATAAAACCTTCAATCTCTAGTTTTAAAGGCATTTAAAAAGCAATGCAACATTAAAGTATTAAGTTTAAAATTAAAGTGACTTTATTTTAAAATTAGGAAAGAAAAATCTGGCAAGAAACCAATAAAAAGGATATCGTAAAAATGAAAACCTGAAAGACGGTCTATTGCTTATTTAATTCATATTACTGAAGGAAATTCTAAATATGCGAATTTAACCAAAAAATAATTAGAAATATAACAACCAATTTGTAAGCAGTGTGTAAGATGTTATATGAAAAATTAAATACGAAAGAATTTAATTTTTTATGATGGAAAAACTCTGTAAATAGCTGTCTAAATTTAATAACGAATAAGAAGTTGTAAATTACTAGACATCTAAATTTCATGCTGGGTAGAAATTTAATATTAGCACTTAAAATTTTACAGAAACTTTGATGTATTAATTACTGTAAATGATTCCGAGATAAACTTTAGATTCAAGATGAAGTATTACAGATGAAATCGCCAAAAGCATTTTTAGGGAGAAGAAAAACCGAAATTTAACTAGTGCTCGTAAAATTGGGAATGCCAACGATGTCAGGATTGAAATAAATAAAAAGAAGACGATATATTTTACTGGACGATCAATTTTACTTTTATTAGAATTTAAGCTTCATAAATAAATTTACACCGAGAATATTCTACAAAATCCAATATTTAAGAGAAAGATGAAAAAAACGATATCTTTTAACAACACTATGGCAATAGGTTCCCATTTATTTTGTTAAATTCTTCGCTGGTATTTAATTTCAAGAATTCAATTCTCATTATAATGGTTTCACAGTTGTGTATGACAAAATTTCAGCCTTATGTTCTTAGTTTAGATGTTTAGAGTATTCAAATACCTCTAAAATTTAATTTCAACTCTTCTAATGGGATAATCTGAAATATCTGTCCTGCCACACGAGATGTGCTCAAAAAAAGTATGTGTATACATATATAAGCAAAACGTAAAGGTCGGAACGAAAAGCATTGGAGCATTCCTATGCAAGCAGCATTTTCAACATTTGTATATAATATTTATATTTTTGTTTAATTTGAGTACAAATGCATGTCGGGAAAAGACCTGAGCATTTAAGAACTATTAGACATTTGTGTGAAAATGAAGATTTGGTAATGAAAAGCGGTTTCAAATCTCAAATATTTCATAGGAACGAAACATGTGTTCGGAATTCATTAATCAACTTAATTTAACGTTTGAAAACATTTTTTCCTTGAGGAGTTCTGTTTCAAACATTAAACAGGGGATATTAATAACAAATTGTTTTGTAATTTGTTTTGTCATATATCATGTTCCGTAATTTAAAAAAAAAATTCTTTTCCATTTTAATTTTCCTTTAACGATTCCCTTTTCGAAAGTTTACTTAATTTGCGTTTGTTCATTTGGTAACTTATACCTGGAGAGAGAAGTTTAGACCTTTATATTTCTGGAACAGAATTTTATTCTCTTTCGTTCCAACCTTTACATTTTATTTTTTATCATTTTACAATCCAACTGATAGCGCGCAGATTCGTCGCTTTTCTTTTTTAATATATATATTTAAATATTGCTATCAAGCACATACTTCAAGCTGCAAAATGTATTAAAGTAGCGTAAATAATTTTTTGATGTAGAAGGATTCTGTAAAGGTTTAATTTATTTTTTTATATATATTTCTTTAGAGCGAAGATTCCAATAGGTAAAATTCTTTATTTTGTTTTGATTAATTAGTGACCAACTATTCTGTACCATTTAAATGTAAAAGTCAAAGACATGAATACAGTTAACACACTGTTGGTCATTAAATTTGGAACATCATGAAGGAAGCAGTCCATCGTTAGGAAACATGAAATTAATTAACAGTGCAGTGAACAAGCAAATAAATAAGAAAGGCCTGTACTGCTATCTAAAATCACTGTTAAAAATAAAAAGTTAACTGATTTTCTATTCCAAAATCATGTTTTGTCTTGGCTTGTTTGATTACGGCAATAGAGGTCTAGCATAAGAAAATGAACATGTAGCACATCTATTGAAATTAATTGCGGGAGAAAAATAACTGAGCATTATTGCATCGAGAAACTGCTGGTCGTTTTAGTCGAAATCCTATTACAGTCATACGAATATGGAATTAAAGAGTTCGGAACTAACATTATCCAGTTTTATTACAAGTGCGATGAAGACAGATAGCCTTTGCGCGCAGTCCTTATGGACTGAACAGGCAGATCAAGCATTCTAGCACAGGAAATGCGGTGTATGGGATGGCAAGAAGATTGGCACACTGCGAAAAAAAAAGTTAAAATTAAAAAAAAATCTGCAAGGTTCCAGATTATAAATTATGTCCAATTACGTTTTGTGTGTTGTCTTTATTTATTAAATATCATGCTCTATGTACTCAAATCATAAAATTCAGTTCAACAGCAATTTCGCAAAATAATTTTAATATGAGCTTATTTTTAGAATTTCCGATGCAGAGTCTCGCGCGCTGGAGATAATTTTTTTTCGGTACAGTGTTGCAATTGCTCGCTTTGAAATTGTTCAGCTTTTTAATCAAAATTCGTTGAAGTGTTATAAAATATCAAATAGATAATAAAATAAATTTCAAATTCAAATTACGGCTTCCACATGCCCACATTCTATGGAAGAAAACGTTATTCAAATTTTGATGGCTCTAGGTTACCGTTGTTTTATCACAATACGAGAAACATACATACATTCATAAAGGTTCTTCAGTATTTAATTTCTTTTATATAATACAGGACGATAATGTTTGGTGGCAACCCTTTGAAAAGGGATTCGCGTTTATAGATTTCAACGAAAAATGCCAAAACGCGATTAATAGTCCTTCAGGGCAAATTGCCCCTTTGGAATAAAAAAATGGGAGAGTTCTATATGTCCTGTTCCACGGGGCCAATTGATGAAATTCAAATTGCGTTTTTCATGTCACAAAAGCGCTGCTTAGGATATCTATAACATTTATAAACAGCATTGTCCTAACATAAGTTCAATTCTGACATAAAATCGGACTTTTTCTGAAATAACAATAACATATTGTTACGTGCGTAGGGTTCGTTATATATTGAATGCACAAGTCGTAAAAAGTTAACAAAAATTTATTCTTTCCACAAGAAATAAATTCAAATGCTGAAATATTTCTTCACAGATCTTCGCACAATATCACAATATCTCAAACGATTAGCAAAAACTCAGTTTAAAACAGATAAAATAATTCTATTTCACAGCGAAATCGCTACAATCAATACACCGTTAAGTAAACAAACAGCAGTTCACTTTTTATAGCTACAAGTCAAGTATAACAGCAACAACAACAGCTGAGATGAGGTGTTTCAACTCGGCTTTTATAAGCTTTTTAATTATCAGTAGAACAACCACGATTTTTCTAGATTTTTCTGGATGGCAACAGTAATTACGAGATATTTATATATTAAGCATTAAATGCACGCGCTCTTTTATTTTTATTGTTATTTTTTTTTCGACGTAGCTTTCTCTTCAAAAACCGTCTGCGTTGCACGGGGAAATAAAAAGGAATTTTAATTACAATTCTAAATAAATAGCCAAATAAATGTGAAATTCGTAACAATACGTTTTTTCCATATTTTCATTCGACAACTCAAATTATGCTTAGATATTAAATTTTGTAAGTTTTGGTGAGAAATATATGGAGAAATTTAAAAATTTATCTTGGATGTTTTTTTTTAGTTTGCGCCAAGAAAAATTCACTCGGCGAAATTCTTTACTTATAGCAACCCATTTTCCTTTCCTTTTTTAAATCGTCCACGACCAGAAAAAAAGTCATCGTTCATACTTTCAAATAATTTTAACAGAGTGGGTAAACCACATTTTCGTTATTATCGCTAATAATAAATACGCCAAATTTCAAAACGTGCCAAAATTTAAATTCACGTATAGCTTAGGAGATTTTGAATAAAAAAACTCTAATTTTTTGTAGGTATGCTTAGAAATATCTCTACTTTAAGATAATGGAAAAACATTTATAGGTTATAATTCGAATATTTTTCGAAAAATTTATTTTAAAAAACAAATTTAAAAAATAAATCATAAAAATTGGCGAAATTTACTTGGAATGAACCTAAATTTCGAAATATGAAAGGAAGAATCAAATTATTTTTATAAATAAAAAACGAGTGGTTGATACTCTTATACTACACTCACTTCCAAAAGCTAAGCGCGAAGCTGTAAAATTCAAAAACAAATCAACAAATACTGCTTTGATTGTCACAAAATTCGGCAGGACATTAGCATATATATTTACGCATAAGACAAAATCAATAATTATATAGAGAAATGAAAACAATCTTAAATTCTTGTAATTTATCAGATAATGACATACTGGAGACTTAAACAGAATTATGTATAAAGTGAAAGTAAACAGCATAAAATGAAAAAAAAGGCATTAATAGTGTATGTGATCCCCCCTCATCTGTATACAAATTTACACCTTCTGACCATGCGTTCAATTAGGTGGTCAACCACCGCAGAATTAAGCAATCGCCATTCTTCTTGTAGAACAGTTTCCAGCTCAATAAAAGTGGCTGGAGGTGGGAAACGTGAAGATACAGCACGGCCGAGAGCATCCCAAGGATTTTCAATGGGATTAAGGTCGGGCGAATATGCTGGCCACGCCATACGCGCAATCCCTTCATTCTCCAGGTAGTCATCGACGATGTCAGCTCTATGGAACGTGCGTTATCCTCCATTAAAACAAACGTAGAGCCAACTCCTACAGCGTACAATCTCACAATGGGTTCTTGGACTTCATCTCGATACCGGACAGCCGTCAAAGAACCCCGTTTAAAGATATGCAGGTCGGTGAGGTATCCTAATGAAATCTCTGCCCACACCATAACGCTTCCTCGGAATGCGTGATGTTCGGTGATGTTTTGGGACTGATTGCGTGTTCGTTGTTCACGTCATATCCTTTTACGCTTGTCATCTGGTTCCAGTGCAAATCTTGACTCATCAATAAACATGACATTGCCCCAGTCAGACACATTCAAATTGACATGTTCTCGACACCACTGTAATCGTGCCCCTCTTAATTGGAAGGATAGAGGAACACAAACTCGAGGTACCCGGGCGTACAGTCCACTCATTTGTAATCTTCGGCGCACAGTAGCTGCAGTTGTCGCCTTACCAAATGACGATGTAACCATAGATGTCACATGGGTGGAGGTCGCTTTCCGATTCCGCTTGGCTACAATAACAGTATATCGATCTTCCGCGGGGGTTGTAACTCTTCGACGACCGGCTAAGAGCCTTCGGACAACTGTCCGTGTGATTTGGAATTGTTCTCATAAACGTGAAATTACAGAATGATGAACGCCGAAGAAAAGAGCAACATCTGTGATCGACTGTCCTGCTTCAATGCGTCCCACAGCACGCTAGCGCTCAGAATCGTCCATTCGTCTTCTGGAAGTCATAGAAACACGTATGTCTTGAAAACAAATTATGCGAAAGTTTTAAACACCTTCTATCAGCACTAACAATCAATTTCTGTAACCCTTCATAAAGGTGGCTTTTTTATAAGACTGCCTTTTTTGCATATTTCTTGACGTGATTGGCTGTTACCTAACATATTTGCATACTTCCGTCTACCTTTGCAGCATTGCATCCTCTTCAATTCTGATTGGCTTCCGAAAATTAGCATTTTCCTCTCTGTGCTTAACTTTTGGAAGTGAGTGTATTACAAGTAACACATCGCCTTAAATTTCAGTAGCAGATTTTTAGTTTAGAGAGCATTACATCGGAATGCATTCTCAAGAAAACAATGAAGTGGTTAAACAATTCTTCCCAAATATTCGTCAACCTGCAATGAGAATGATTATCCGTTTTAACAAGAACGTAATTTCTTTAGCAAAGAACAAAATAAAACTAAAATTTTGTAAGGAATTTTTCTGACTTTTTACCGCTTGCCTTCGCAGCTAACTCGGAAGACGTGCGACTAGTTATTGAGAGGTCCAGAATTCGAATCCTGACGAGGACGAGAACACAGCATGGTTTTTATGTTTTTTGCTTCGATAAACCAAATGACTCTACAGTGGAGCATCAACTAATATTGGTAGATGATAATTCGACATTAACAAGTTTTACTTCCCTCTCCAGTCGTTGTTAAACTCGTGGAGATTGTAGCGTACATTTTCCTTCTTTATCGCGAGCCTTACTACTTGTGCAACTGAAAACACATTAGGCTAGCAGTCTGGACGTCCAGGGTTTCAACAAACCTAACGACTTTACAAATGAATGATCCCGAATATCGCAGACTAACTAGAGAATTCCAACTACTAAGTGGAATTTTAACTTGTTTCTTAAAATAATATGTGTCATTTGAAATCAAATATCACTTTGTATAATTCTCATATTTTTGTGATTGTCATGAAGTGATAATATAAATTTGCAATATACAAGTTTTCTGAAACTGTATGGATCATGATGTTTTTTACGCGGGCATCAACGCCGTCTTTGTATCTTTTACAAATATTCTTCTTAACATCAAGTCCCATTCAAAAACGAAAAGAGGAATCATTTAAGAGTTAACTCCGTCAAAGAAAATCTTTTTGAATAATACTGGAGTTCAGTATACGCTGCAAGAGTGAACCAATATGTTAATAAATATCCAATGTTTAAGCTTATGAAACTAAAAAATCACTTGTATACTGGAAGGCTACTTAAAACTGCAAACTATGCATTCTGAATTTCCTGTACATTTCAAATTTCTTTTGAGTTCAAAGCATTCTATTGAATATCATTTTTATTTACTAGACATTCTATTGAATAAAAAGTTTTATTTACTTCAAGTGTTCTATATTTTATATGAAAATGTTAGATAAAAGCATGTCTTAATAACATGATATTGATACACGTGATATAAAAAGAAGTATTTGGTGGTAGTTTGGTCTTTTAAAATCATTTAAACAGAATTTTCTCTCTTGCATCTGAGAAAGGATATCCGTATTTCGGTGTTCAGATACAATCGATTTTTTCCTCTGTTTATATGCAGGAGATGTCACCTGCATTTTTTTGCTTTTCAATTTGAGAGCGGAAAAATATATTTTGCTTTACCAAATCAAGCTATTTAAGTTATATCTACTTCCTGTAACAAGTTTGAATAATTAAAATGTTTATATGAGCTATAATCAATTTAAAAAGATAAAAAGCTGGATTTGAACTCAAAATTCACTAAGTAAACCCTAAAGGAATTTTATCTTATTCATTGAAATTACGCTATAAATGTTGGCTGTACAAAAAGAAAAAAGAAACTTAAGAAAAAAAGAACATTTTGAAGGATTTAGATTTTGTTGTCGCACCAGTAGAGTTGTTAAGATTCTATTATGCTCTCCCTCACCATCGCAGGTTAAGAATCTTATCTTAAACTCGCTCCTACTTACACAAATTATGCGTCTGTTTGACTTTATTATTATGCTTCGCCTTCTTCGCACTTTGGCGACATAAAATTTCAACAAGAATATCACAAAATGTTTAAAAGCAGCAGAGAAACATATGTTTAGAATTCCCGATACAGTATGAAAAATGGTTGTATTAAACTTATCTTTTCCTTCTCCCTTTTCTTGAGTTTTTCTCAGTTTATCATATCAACGTTCAGTTTTCTTACTAAGATGATTACAGAACGATTTTTTGGTCTTTCCTTATTAACGTTTTGTATATTTATTTATTAAACACGTTCTTCCCACTTACGCCACATAAAATTCAACAACAAAATATTTGCAAATAGCATAGCTTTATATTTCTCGATAGAGTGTTAGGGTTGTAGCATATTTTTTTTTTAAATACGCTACATTAGTTCTTTAAATCTGCCCCTCCAGCCGCCTAAAATAATTTAATGTTATAAAAAGAAAAAGTATATGATGATTTTAAAGAGACCAGCTGGAGTAATTTCATAAAAATATTTAACATTTCTAATTATATATATCTTATGATTTTCACATATTCCTTTTTAAATATTAAATTCATATTAAAAAGATGGAAAATATATTTTTAAGAGCTGTGATTTTTCCTTTTCTCTATTTGCTACTCAGTAACAGAAAAATAAAATTTGATCTTATGCTTTACTGAATGACTAAACTCTTTTGCATGCAGATAAAACGTATTCTGTATGAAGCAGTGGCAACACATTGCTTTCGAATAGCCAGCCGTATTAGTGGATAAAAATGAAAAATAAATATGTTACAATTTTCTCAATGGCAACAGTCTGACACGTTGGAGATAAAAATATTTTATTTCGAATAGTATTACCAGTTTTTGCTTTGAAATTGCTCAGTTTGCCAAACAAAATTCATTAAATTTGTATAAAATATGAAATAAATGAAAAATTTCCAAAACTGAAAATTCAAGGTTCGAAATGTACATGACGGGTGTAAAATTATAGGTGTCGTTGTTTTCCATAATGAGAGCAACGTACGCACATAAATATATACATATTTTTCATTATTTAGCTTTCTTAAGTAATACATGGCAATAATATTTGGTGGACAAAATTTGAATACCGTCTCGGTCATAAAAGTGATAGGGATAGAAAATGGGCTTCGAGAATAATAGCATCTCTGATAAAAAAAAAATTCCAGTTTTAACAGTAACGATTTAGGTGCAATAAAAGAATTTCTAAGACATTATAAAAATTTTAAGGACTGATATACTGGAATACTAATTTAATTTTTTTTCCAATTTCCTTTCAAATTTATGTTTAAATATATCAATGACGTGCAATAATATCAAAAATATATTCCAGAAATATCTTTAGTATTAGTGAAACAATACAGTCATATATTACGATAATCAATATCCTTTGTGAATGTGTTAAACTTAACTAAGCATTCATCAGAAATAAAGTTACTTAGATTATGCTCCTATCTAGGATTCCAATAGGTTAAGAGTATAATGAAATCACATCCTTTAAAACATCGTTCACCCCAAGGGTGACAATAAATTCTCGCTGGCTTTTAATCCACTTTACGCAGTGCTTTTAGAAACACACATTACCATCTGCAAGAGTTTTGAAAATTTTCTTTCATCATAGCATTAGAGTTTGATTGTATCATGCTCCTATTCAATTAAAACTCATTTAGCAAACAGGAATGCTTTCCGAAAATTTGCGATAAATTTGCATTCCTTTTAGAAACTGCAATATCTAGCAGTCTCATAAGATGCTTTAGATGTATTGTTCTTTCACAATATCGTGCTAATTAGCGAACTGTATTATTACTGTTCAGAAATGCATAAATTAAAAAGCTGGCTGTAACATTCAGCAAGTATATAAGTTTAAATGGCATTTAATCAAATAAAATATGAATGAAAAGTTGAGAATTTGTTCGTAATTCCATGAAACATCGTAAAAAGTGTAATAAATAAGCTATTCAATTGATGCTAAATTTTAATACACCAAAATAGACGTGCATACACTAACTTCTGTTTAGATATTTCATCTATGCTCAGTGTGTCTACAATTGCTGTTGGAGTGGTCATTTATGCGATAATCGTTTGGTCCCCCAAGAAAGCCAGCATAGCACCATCGGTGGAGCAACAGATTCGGTTAAGCCAACTTTTCTCAAACTTTTTCCTAGTGAGGACCAATTTTGTAAATTAGAATTTTCTGTCGGCGCCATGCTTTCTCCTTCTTTTAAAGCAAATTTTTAGAGTATGTTATTAGCAGTATATTCATATTTTTGAAATACAGTTAATTGAAATTAATTTAATTTGATATTGGTATTAATAAATTAATTTAACAAAAGGAAAAGTTAGGTTTGTTTTTAATAAGGTTGTTAATGTTTGGATAAACTCAGCCTTATTTATTAAAAGTTAAATAAATACTGATGCTCATACACTGTTTATCATAAATTAAGGAAAAATCACAAAAATAGAGATAACTCCCTCAATAATAAGCCAAACGGTGCAAACTTTGAATATGTTGCCAAGTAGAGTAGCTGAGTAAAACTGCAATATGCAAAATAGTGGCGCTGCAATCGGAATACGTCATCTGCGATGAGCATAAAAGTCCACGTTTGAGAGCAAGCCCACATATTTCACTGTGATAGGGACATCAGAAATCTGAGATAGCCAATTCGTAACAATGACCTCCACGCATCATTTGCCTGCAGAACTACGATGGAGAGACAGTGGGAGACTAGAGGACAAAATCAAACAGAAGTGGCCAGATGGCTAAATGTGAGTCCTTCTGTGGTTCATAGACTTTGGAGGCAATTTCAAACCACTTCACGAAGGTGGTCTGCGTGCGAGGCGACTAGCCATTTGCGTGCCGCTCACGTCACGCCATAATAAGGACCGTTTGCAATGGACACAACAATATGTCCACAGGACGCCTGATCAATGGAGGGCTGTTGTCTTTACGGATGAGTCCAGGTTTAGTCTAGAAAGCGATAGTTAGCGTTATTTGATATGGAGAGAGCCTGGAAGCCGTTGTGATCCGTCAAACATCCGTGAAAGAGATGCATACGGAAGAGACAGTGTCTGTGTTTGGGGTGGCATCTCTTACGGTGGACGCACAGACCTCTTGTGCGTCTTTCTTCATGTCTTTCCAAGGGGAACCGTAAATGCTCAGATTTATAGAGATGATATCCTTGAAATATCATCCCGGCATATGGGCGCCCATATGCCGGGGCAGTAGGAGATGCTTAGATAGGACAACGCAAGACCACACAGAGCTCGCGTCGTAAATGATTATCTTCAACAGGAAACAATTATGCGCAAGGAGTGGCCAGTTCGATCCTCGGACTTGTATCCTACCGAGCACGTTTGGGATGCTTTAGGGAGACGTCTAGCTGCTCTCAATCCGCCCCCTCTGAGCCTTGCTGCGTTTGCAACTGCTTTGCAAGAACAATGGGTCTCGCTTCCTATGGAACAGATAGGCAGCATGATTGAAAGCATCACACATCGCTGTGTGTTCTGTATTGCTTCTAGAGGTGACCGTCCTTTTCCTACAGCAAACTGACAGCTTCGATTTGTTCATTTTATGCATGTGCTAATTTCTATACTACCATAATTGTCTGGTAATTTCTTTTTATGTTATTTGATACCTTACTATGTGTTATATATAGTGGGTAAGCTTCATAAAATTCAACATGTAAGTTTTTTGGTAATCATGATTTTTGTGATTTTTCCTCAATTTATGATAACCAGTGTATTAATGGCATGCACGAGCCGGCCGTTTCTTGCACATCTGTTCTATGCTTGGAAATATGCTAGTAACATTAAAGTCTGAGATTGTCACGATTTAGGCCCTTTGCTTTTATTAGAGGTTACTGAGGAAAACCCTTTCTTACACAGACACGCAAAAGCAAATTGAATTATAATTTTATACTATCATTGTGTTGTGTAGAATACTTTTAATGGATTCTTTAAAGCACAAATGCTGTATGATTGATTTTAAATTTGTGCAAAAAAACAAAAAATGTTACTAATTAATAAATTGGAGTGAGTATTTTTAATCCTCAATTTAAGTGAAACATTATGACAGTTAGTACACAAAGGAACAATTTGACAGTTTAGTACAATATAACCGCAATTAACTGAATCTTGTGTAGGCCAAGAGGCTTACACAAGATTCGATTTACATATATCTAGACCTAAGTTTCTAGTTATTCTACACCTAGCCCGAGAAATGAATGTAATGTGTGTCCTCTTGAACTTCTGTGTATATCTTGACGAGAAAATTGATAAATGTGAGATGTTCACTGATAAGACTGAGAGCCATTGCCATTGAAACTGTTGAAAGAAGATATCCCAGTAATTTCTGAACCCATGTTTACACCGACGGATCCATAATTGAACAAACTACTGGAGCTGTGCAGCAATCTATTGTAACCATTTTGCTTTCCATTAGGAAATGGGAAGATATACTACCAATTTTGATGCGGAAGTTGAGGCTGTATTTTTTGCTCTGAATCAATTAAGAGGTCGGAAGTGTAATTTTCTTCCTGCTGTTATTTTGTCCGATAGCAAAGCCGCTTTGCAGGGTATTTTCAACAATAAATTTTGAACGAATGTTTGCATGAAGGAATTTACGAATGTAAGAAGATTTGTAAGATCTGTCTCTGTTATTCCACATAAACTAAATTAGATCCTGCAATGAACATGGCGAATTCTCGCACAGGCATGCATAAATTACCAGCACAGAATAAGAGGTATAAATAATCCTTTATTTTATTCAAAATGATTAACAGAAAGCCACGATCTTTGTGCTTTACACTGGCACCTTCAACTTTGCGGTAAAACTGAAACGTAGAATATCAAAATTAGAATCGAACGTAGAATATCAATAAAAGTCAAAATCTAAAATAAAATATTGTTGAATTAGCACCTTAAATTATGCCTAACAGGTTGATTCACAAAAACATAACAGGCATGATGATAACCTGAAATGGCTAAGAAGCTAACTAGCGTAACAGTGAGATAGCAACGAAACGTGCTCTGGGTAGCGAAAACACTCTCTGAATAAACTTAGAGATTCACCCGTTTAAATACTCACTCCACTTAACTTTAAAATTTGCATTCTGGGGAGAAACTACTATTAGAAGTTGAGGAGTTTAGAAAAGGTATCAAACTTAAAATAAATTGGTATGCAAAATAAAGGGAAACCCTACAGATTCTAACACTCTGGCTGACTCAACTGTCTTGCAATGGATGACTGCTCATTGTAACATCGAGGGAAATGTCTCACTTGTTCAAAGACAGTTATTTCAGATTTCATCCGTCCTGTAGCCGTGACGTTATTTCATTTTATTTAGTTTTTGACTGGCCACAATTGTCTGAATGCCCATGTTTTTAAAGTTCGATATGAGGACTCCTCAGTCTATATTCTTTGTAACTCTGAACAGTCCATGGATAAGGAACATACTGACAGACGCACGATTATCTTTTAATTCTATTGTTCTTAGTATTGGGAAGCAAAATCAAGACTAATGGCTTAGTGGCCAAATGTCTGACATTTGTACAAATACATATACAGCTTACAATGCTTTAATTCTATCTGTCGTATTCACAGAAACTATTTTCCTAAATAAACGCACACAATTAATTACAAAGGTATTCATATCTTTTATACATTTTCCCAAGTACGACAATAACTTTTTAAGATAAAAGCAGACATACTAAAACAATTTATTCCAAACTCGAGACTAAATTCTGAATAAATATTCACATTTTAAAATAAGTTCCTAAGTACCACATTACATATTCGGTTAAAACAAAATCACTTAGTTTCACATAATCATCACTACATGCAAAGAAGTGAAGCGAACTTACACTGAGCAGGCCATGGGAATCAGAAACCATAAACATTGTTCGTAGAGTTTAGCTGTTTACTTCAACAGGCTAAGTAACAGTTCCGAAAAGAGCCTGTTTATACACGAGGGGGAAATGGAACACAACGCATAAAAAATTTCACATCATCCTTCGGAAACAGAAGCTCGGCAAGCGGGCAAACAGAAGCCCATCTCTTTATGCCTCGGCAACTGGAACACATGCAGAGAACATAGCATGATAAGTGGCATTTTCTTCTGAAGTGATTTATTTATGTGTTTCTGCATTTCTTGTACATTGCACACTTAATCATTCCGCAACGCTGATCATCTTTAAAGTCTAGACGGTTTAGTTGGTTTTCTTCTATTTCACTTATACTGGAGAGCTATCATCACACTACATTGCTTTCTCATCTTAATTGTCACGCAGTTTATTTCCAAATATCGTCAATAAAAAGTTATTTCGCCGTCTCAGGATAAGCCTGCCTTTTCTACAATTTTTTCTCTTAAATGCTTTATCACTTTCAAGCCACTATCAAATTCAGCCAAACATGAAAGACCTAAAGGACAAAAAACACTCCATCCAACACAAACAAGTCGCAGAAGGAGCCCTGGTTCTGAGCCCTGGTTCAATCAAATTCTTTTTCTATCAACCTCCTCACCTAATTATTAATTAATTAGCAACGACCGACCCTACTACGCCTCATTTCAAATTAATTCAAATTGGTGAATTCATTTCAAATTGGTGAATCGCAGTCTGCCATGACCTAATCCCAGCCAATTTTAACTCCGTAAAAATTAGAGGAAGCACTGAACATTCTTCTCTGTCAACAGCCTGCGAAAACCTCAGTGTGTGTTCCTCTTCCTTGGGAAAAAATCGAAAAACATGAAGCCCCCACTAAATGCCTCCTACGATGAACAACATATTTGTCTACAACTTCTACTCTCATCCCAAAGTCAAGCAACTCCAACAATGAACGGGGCCTTTTTTAAGTCAAGATTTATTTTACACTGCTGCCTCCTAGACAGAAACAATCTTAACCTTCCCTTCAAATCTTTATCAAAAAAGCAGCTTCTTGTATACTGCTCAGTGGCCAGGTTCTCATTAAGTAAAGGGAAAACAATCTTCCTCTACAACTAACACAGAAAGCGAGAAGGTCCCATTCTTTATCTCCTATCTTGTATTACGAACGCCTACTTTGCAGCCCTCCGCCTATTTTGATGATCAGTTTCCTGTCAAGGAATCCACAGTTAGAAAAACCCCTGAGACCCAAATTGCTACATAATAGTTTAGTATATTGCGTTTTCACTGTTAATGAGATTCATAAATTAACCATGCCTTCTGTTTGGAATTTCCTTTTAAATCCAGTGCCTTGCATAGTTAAATTAACTGTTCTCTTTTGTTTATTGGCAGTTTGTTATTTTTAAAATTCAGTAAAAGTATTAAAACTTATGAATATTTGTTAGGTTTAAATTAATAAAATACTTTTCAAACTATAATCTCAGAGTTTATGGTAACTTACCGCTCACTAACAATAACTTGATGTAAAAGAAGCGGAACGATGGGTAATCA